>JANHGL010012340.1:70147-85272 GCA_024611195.1 Ceyx melanurus | reverse complement strand
CTGGACATGTTCTAGCCCCTTAATGTCTGTCCTGGAATGAGGGGCCCAGAGCTGAACCCAGCACTGAGATGAGGCCTTACCAAGCCCGAGCACAAGGGCACCCTGTTCCTGCTGCTCATGTTGCTCCTGATCCAGGCCAGGATCCTGGTAGCTTCTTGGTCAACTGGGCACATATTTGCTCATGTTCAGCTGGATGACACCGGCAGCCTTGGGTCCTTTTCTGCTGAGTAGTTTCCAGCCACTGCTCCCCCAGCCTGGAGCTGCTGGGGGTTGTTGTGACCGAAATGCAGGACCTGGCCCTTGGCCTCAGCCCATTACCCAACCTGTCTCAGTCCCTCTTCAGAGCCTCCTGCCATCAAGCAGATCAACACTTCCAACAATTGGGTGTCACCTGCAAACTTAATGAGGGTGCCTCAATCCCCACATCCAAGTCATCAATAAAGATACCAAACAAGACTAGCCCCAAAATTGATCCCTGAGGAACTCCACTGGTGACCAGTAGCCAGCTGGGTTTCACCCCAGTAATTTACTGGGAGTTGTGGTATAGGGGCTTGAGGAGCGGTGTTCAGAACAAGGAGCGTCCACTTGTGTGTTACAGGTACCAGAGGGGTTTTTATTGTCAGCTATCAGAGCAGGACCTGCAAATTGCATATGGACCCAGGTGATACCTGGTAGTTGCAGATGCATTTGTAATGATTCATGACCAAATGAAAAGTTAAAAAAAAAAAAAGCTAATTTGTTTAAATGTTACACCTCTGGTTTGGTTAAATGTGGATTTCAATCACTCGAGCTACTTTAGAGAGTTATGCAGAGGACAGCCATCCAGTCTATTCCTATCCTGTATTACCTATTTATTTACTGTTGTCTGTGTTCTAGGCTGCATTTTGATTTAAGGCATTTGAATTGTGATTCTTAAAATGTTAAACTTTTCAAAGAGGAGGTATGAAGATCAAAAAGGTAGAGGAAGATTAAAGCTCTTCCAAAATTGTCTTAGAGGAACGGAGTGGCTGAAGAAGCTATTAATCTTGTGTATCCTAGAACTAAAACACAAATCATGCTGAAGGGCCCATCTTGGCTGTATTGGGAAAACCTGAGCTCTCTGAGCAAAGTAGGCAGGAATTAGTTAAATTGGTGTTGCTAAAAATGTTTTTTTTCCCCCTGTAGAGATAGCATAGCTAATGATAATGTATATAAATGGTCTTATAAGTTCAGTGAACTCGAGTTTCAGGCACTGTGGATTTAAATGGGTAATGACTAGCCTTCAGTAGCCACATCTAATGGGTTAGTGTATCTGCATCAAAATTAGAAAGTACCTCTTAAAAAGGATGTGGAATCAGATTCATCAGTATTAGCCACGTTAAATTATTGTACAGCAGTAACAGTGCATGGGTTGTAATCTGCTGACACTATTCAAGAAGTGGCAGAAAAAAACCTGTCTGCACTGTTAGAAGTTGATGTCAGTCACTAGGGGCTTGTAGATGACACAAATAAGGCAAAGCAAAAATCCAGTTTTTGTGGATTTCCACTGCATGGTGAAAATGATACTTTGCCTGGCTATAAATGGAAACTGGTTTCCAAGATGCAGCATGGGGATCTTTTAAGGTTCTTTTAAGGCTCTTTTGTTCAGTGTGTGTCAGTTTAGGAAAATAGACATCACCTCTCCAAATCCTAAAACAGCAGGAGACAAAGAGCACTTGCTTCATTCAGTCTGTTTTGCCCAAAAAAGGCCTCGAGGAACAACTGTACCAAATTAGGAAGGAAAAGAGAGCTGGTGGACTTGCGTAGTACCAGTGATGCCGAGTTCCTGTAGGGGATGCAGGGATCTGTTTGTTGCACAGGGTGCCTCAGAACTAAACTTTGGTGGTCTGGTTAGAAGCACTTGGAGCTGTCTGCTGGTGATGGTGCTCGAGTTACTTGTGTTTGGCTTGGGAAGACTGATGTGGGGAACTGTCCTGACTTTGGCACAAGCTGCTTAGAATTAGTTGTGTTTTGCAGTGCTACTAGAGTAGCAGGACTGGTATTTCTTTTCTGTCAAGCAGTTTCTTGAATGACAAGCCCTTTGTCCTCTCTAGGATGCACTTCAGTTTCAGGACTGAAGTTGCAGTGCCCCAACAAGTGTTCCCCTCTGGCACCTGCTTTGCAAATTCCTTGTGTACAGTTTATTCAGCAAGAGCTGCAAAACTGAGCTTATTCATAAAGAAATGTGTTGAGTAGCAGGAATGATTTGCACAGGTATTCAGTGGCTGACAATTCACTATTCTGTAGCCAGTAGCCTTAAAAAAAAAAAAATAGGTAGAACTCAGCAAGAGGAGCAAACTCTCTCTGGCTCCTGTCACACTGGTTTTTGGCTTGCTAAGAAAATACTTCTGTTTTAAGGTGCTGGATTTGCTAAGAACAGTTTAACTACACTGCTTGTGCTGTTGTTTGTTTTGTGTTTTTTTGTTTTGTTGTTTTGTTTTTTTTTAATATTTTTTTCCCTTTCTGATATCACAATGGAAGAGCACCTCCCAAGCATGTGGTCCTTCTGCTGTAAGTGCGCAGCTCCAAGTGGAAATGTCCTGCTCCAGGCTCTCTGTGGTGGGGAGTTGCCTGAGAGAAAGTGCCTGCATTCAAAATTCTCGTTAGTGAAAGTGATGGATGGCTTTGCTGCAAGCTGCCCTTTCCCCTTCCAGCCAGCCTGGGAAGGAGAGGCCTTCTGAGAAGCTGTCAGCACTTGATAGCTGTACAGAAACCTCTGTGTGCTGGATCACTGAAGCAACGCTGAAAGGAGAAAATGAAAATAATCTAGAGCCCTGACTGTTCAAACAGCACCTGCTGAACTTGCTGAAATGCAGATAGTACCAAACGTGTCTGATGAATCAGGGCTTGTCTGTGCTATCAGATGGGAGCTGCATATTGCATAGATATTGGATTTATTAAGAGCTCTTTTCTTTTTTCAGTGAATATTAAAGGATGATTCCTCTTGTATTGAATAAAAGATAATCTGTTGATAACGGTCGTTTTGAATCCAAAGATATCAGGACTACATTTTGAAAGGTGGTGTTTCCTAAGAAACAGATCAGTTGAGAGAATGTATTTTTATTTTATATTTTTTTTCTTCCTTAATTTCTCTTCAGTGAAGAAATGGAGAGATATTAGTTGAGCATTTTTAAAAAAAGATATTTCTTGGGAGAGTCATAGTTCATTTCTCTATCTAATTTAAAGTACCTTGTGGGGATTTATGTAGGTCTTAAAAAATAACCAAACAAAAAAAGATACATTTTTAGAGGAGTTGAAATCAGAAGTTTATTCTTTATAGTCATGACATAGTGGCTGACTGGTGTGTTCTGGTCCAGTGCTTTAATACTGTGCTATCCCAGTAAGTGATCATACTTTCATCACTAGCTCTGTCTCTTTATATTCATACAGTGCTTTATTTCTCAACTTTGCTGTTAATGCTTAAATAATCTAGGAGGATATTTCTGCTTGTCATTCCTTTCCCTTGTCTCAGAAGAAAAATATATTATGCAAGCAAGCCCATTTAAATTGAAATGAAGTCTGTCCTCTGTTTTCAGCCCTAGTCTATATCTATGTGGAGCTTTACATATTGACATGTGTCTGAGATGAGAAATTATGACATGGTGTTATTAAGTTTATATCTCTACAGCTAGATCTGGCACTTAAAGCAGAGATCTTTATTCTTTGCTATGTATGAAGAGTAAATTGGATCCCTGCTATATAATGACTATTGCACAAAAAAAAAGGGAGAAGTATTTCTGGAGAAATTAGAAATGTATTAATTGAGCTAAAAATTATGTAATTGTAAAAAGGGGCCATTTAAGCTGTTCAGAAGATGAGTCAGACTTCTGGTTCTAAGTGTTGTCTAACAGAATTACCTGTCTCAAACTGAGAAACCTAAATTCAGCAGTCTTTATTGTGTGGTGTTTTTCCATGATGGAAAAAATTCCTCGGTAGAAGATGAAGAAATGTTTTAGCTTGGAGTTTGAAGGAAGAGTTGGTTATTTTCTTAAACAGCTGTTCTTTCATGTGGTTCCCACATGCCACAGTAATCCTGCTGTCACCTACTGCTGTGCCATGGGAGGAGGAGAAGGAGCATTGCCCTTCCTTTTTCTTTCTTTTCTGGGTGATTATTTCAGTCTTGGTACAACTGGAAGATCTCCTAACTGCTTTTTTAACCTGTTTAGATGTGAAACCTGCTCTGAAAGAGCAGGAGGTGGCTGGGCTGGTGAGGAAGAAAGGGGGGGAACACAGCAGCACTGTGCTGCAGATGGGGAACACGGCAGCCTTGAGAGCTACTGTGACCCCTGAGGTTGGCCCTTGGCAGGCTCTTCTCCTCCACTCTGCACAGGGAGTGGGTCTAGGATGAGTTGTCAGAGTTGTGCTTGCTGTGAGCTCATCCCTGAAGGATTCAGTGTCTGGATGTGACCGCTGCGGAGCAGGTCGGGAGTTACTGAGAGCCTGGGCTGGGTGACCTTAAAGATGGGCCAAGAAAGCAAATAAAATTCTCCTCCTTTCAGATGAGTGATCTTCATTTGTGCAGACCTTGAAATGAAATTCCTGCAGAGCAGCATGGGAAGCCCTTCTTTGCCCCCTTCGTGGCTGCTGTTTGCAGGGTGCAGGCACATTATGCACTGTCTGCAGAGGAAATGGCCCAAAGGGAGAATTCTGGTGGTAGGAGTCGAGATGCTGTTTGTGGTGTTGTGGAGATATGGGTGGGATGACATTACCTGTTCTGGAGTCACCTTCTGTACTGTTTTTGTTACTTCCATTGGTTTTGGTTAATTTCTGTTTGCCAGTATAAAACCAGTGAAATGATAGTTTTGTTTCAATTGCTGTTACTTTAGGGAAATATTTGGGACGTAAAAAAAAAAAGGCTAAATTTTTGTAGGAAGAAATACTGTGTAGAGAACCAGGATGAGGAATTGGTAGCTCAGATCTGAGGTTTGGGTGGTTATTTAACAAAAACGTTCAGTAGGCTTCACTTTGGGTTTCTTTTCAATATCCAAACGCATTAATAGCATTACAAGAGCTGATTGTACGAACAGGGAGATAAAAGCTACAAAATATATAGTTGCATTTTTATTTAGAGATAAAAGTGGAATATGAGATTTATAAAGGCCCCCTTCTGAAAGATTGAGTTGAAAATATTTGTATTTTGAAAAAAACATGTAATAGTTCAATATTGTCTTGAAATTGAGTTTAAAACTGAGTGGAGAGTGAGGCATGAGCTTATCTGGGCTTGAGGAAATCGCAGGAAGCAGGGGGAAAAAATTGTGTATTTACTGTTGAAGTTACAGAGAAAAATCAGCTCACTGAGTGGTGGGAGGCTGCCTGATTTATGCCTGAGGTGTGAGCATTTGACAAAGGCAATCTGCTCAGAAAGAGGGAATATTTTCTTTCCGTTTACTTCAGTATAGTAGAAATTCCATTCAAAATTGAGAGCAAGCTGAATGAGAGACAGGAAAGCTTGTTTTTCATCTTCTGGTTTAAGATGGCAGTAGCAGGTGTAGTGGGTGAAGATCTACTAATTCTAAACACTGCAGGGCATGATCACCAAAGGAGTCAATCACATTCACTAAATATAAATAGAGTTGCTGGCAGAGGGCTGGAGTTATTGTGAGAATAATAATTAATTTCAAATGAAAATGTCTTTAAGGTCATTAATATGAGAATTATTTTCTTGAGGAAAATAACAAAGCATGAATACAAAGAAAGCTTGATTTCTATTTATTTTTAAAATTTGAATTTGATGATTAAAACTGTTAAGTCCCTTGATTTAAACAATCTTATTGTGATCAAGTTAAGAATCTGTGAAGGACTTTTCCTTTTATTTATAGTAAGTATTGGAAAGAATGACATAAGGCTATAGAGAAGCGGTATTTCTGTCATCTTCAGCTGCTTTTTATCCCCTTCCCTTGAAGTTAGAGACTCATTTCAATGTGTCCTGAGAGGAACAAAATGTGTATCTTGATGTCTGTATTTTTGATTTTTTGCATTTTGCTATTGGAAGCTTGTGAATTTAGTGGCATAATAAGGTAGGAGTTAAGGATCTCTACAAGTATTTGAATGATATGAACATAATTCCTCTCTGCTTTGAAAGAAACTTTTTTCTCTTGAGCAGCACAGTGATGAATCTGGTGTCCAAGTTTTCATCTCAGAAAGAAATGCTTTGTGTGTGGGGTGTATTGTGGGTTTTTTTTCCCTTCCTTTTGTCAGTAAAGAACTTTCTTTTTGTTTAGCAGCATTTTATCTATGATTTTCAAATAATGGGGTGCCTTCTTTTGAATGACTGTTTAATTTTCTGTAGTTCAAGAACAGAAATAGACATTGACAGTTTATAAGAACTTTTCTTTAAAATCAGAGGATTAAAACTGGGGCTCTTCCAACAAAAGCCTTAGATGATCTCTTCTGTTTTCTACTTTGCTCTCTCTTTGCCCTTCAGAACCCTCCCCCTGCTCCAAATGAGAAGAGGAAAAAAAAATCTATATGCCTTAATTTCTGAGTCCATTGCCTTGCTGCTTGCTGGGAGACCTGTCTGTGCAGTGGGGAGAAGACCCTGATTTTAGCCAAGTATTTAAATGTGTGGCTACACTTATTCCTAGCAGGGCCAGTACTGACGTCTGGATTTTGTTCTGAATTTAATTATGGGATGTAAAGCATCTGACACTAGTTGTAGCTGGTAGATTGATTTATATGCTCTATAGAGATTATATTTCTGATGCTCCACTGGTAGCAACTGTGATTCAGTTTTATGTGTATCTAGATATTCTGCACACCCCAAAGAGGGGAGCAAGGTAAACATTCAAAAGAAAAAGCACTGAAAAGCATTTGATTTTGAATAGAGCCAGCAGTAAGTTTGAAGGCTTGTAAATGTAATGTTAGTAATTGGGAATGTTCTTATGTGCCATTGTAGATCCTGGTAAAATGCCTCAGTGCTGTTGAAAATATAAAAATATTTGTTGCTGGAAAATTAAACTGAAAACATCGAGTTGCTTTTTATGTGTCAATTTGTTCCTCGGTAGATTTTCCTTTATCACAAAAAAAAAAAAAGGAAAAAAAAAAGAAAAGAAAAAAAAGAAGAAAAGACTGAGTGGGACACAGAGTAGGTTTAATGGAGCACTTGCAGATCTCCCCAGCCATCCTGCTGCTCGTGGCTGTTAACAGGGGTGTAGGCTGCAATGAAAATAGATTCCAAATGCAGTGCAGCATCCTACTGGGGCCTGTGCTTTGTGTGGAAGGGGTTCCCCTCTGAATTAGCAAGGAAGATGACTGCATTTTGTACTTGCTAGTTATTGCTTTAGGCTCTTGGCAAAGCATCAGGGCAGCTTCTGGGTGGGTGACGTTTGGATGTGTCTGTTTTGCAGGAAAATATTTTGGCACCATATTCTGTGTGGTTTGGTCCAGCAGAAGAGCATGTGGGATGTGTAGTCTTCAAATGGAAATGTTGTAGGAGTATTTATTTTAATCAATGTTTAAACATGCATCATGGCATGGCTAAAAATACCTGCCTGTTTCAGCAGAGTGAGGAAAAGTGCTGTAAATATAAATGTAGGTGGTGTGAATGGCTGGGAACTGGTAACGTTTGCTGTAGGCTTCTAGGGGCTGTTTTCTGAGAAGCACCAAAAGTCATGTGTGAACAATGGACAAGAGAACTTAGTATTTGGTTTTTAATTGATATGTTTATAAAAAACTGGATTTGGAATGCTAAAAAGATAATGAACCAATGCTCTATCTGTTACATTGGATGAGGTCAGGAGCTCCAAACGCAGCAGTCACTCTGACTCGCTCTGCCTCTGCTGAATATGGTGGAACTACAAAGGCAGCTTTAAAACACGTGACTACAAATAGCTTGTCAGTGTTTGGTGATGCAGAATCCACAGAAATCTCTACATCTGCAAAGTGTGAACCCATGAGTATCTCCTGTTAATTATGCTGTTTGACATTTCCCAAGCTAAATAAGAGTCATGGTTAGTTATGAATCATATCTTGCCACGCTGGAATGCCAAGCTTGGTTTGATGGTGACAGAGACCAGGGCCAGTAGAGTGGTGGTTATTCTCAGCATCAGAATTTTTGCTACTGTCAAACTGCTGATGCAGCATTTGCTTAATATAAATGAACCTTTGCACCTTTATAAAGCATTTGAAATCTGGTGAAATGCATACCTTCTGTAAAGGTGAATCCTGGTAAAATACTGTAAATTACCTCCTGTCTATGCAGTGCAGGGAAACTCATTCTCTGCCACACAGTCCAGTGCCTGGGTTGGAAGATGGAAGAGCATGGCTAGAGGTGGTAGCAGCACTGGGGTGCTTGGCAGGAACACTGGGGGTTAATCTCACAGCATTCTAGCTGTGTCAGGTCTTGGAGCACCCCAGTGCATGGGGTGACAAGCCCCATTTCTGCTGCTTCGTGTTCCAGCCTTATTCCAGAGAAATGTGGAAAATACTGATGGCAAACAATTGCAGACTTCAGGGCCATGGAAATGCTTCAAGGGCGTCAGGTTGCGTGTTTGTTTTTTCTAACTTCCCCCTGTTTTTTGTTGTAGTTGCATGTGGTGTGTGTGTTTTGTTGTGTTGGCTTTTTTTATTTGTTTGTGGTTTTTTTGTTCTTTTTGTTTGTTTGTTTGTTTTTTAACTATGTCTTTTTTTAGGATTCTATTCACTTTGTCCTGTGTGCTGCATTCTTAATTCTGCAGTGTGGGGGGCGGGGAAAAAAATCCCCTTTCTGAAGCAGTGGGTGCTGGGTAACCTTCCACTACCATTAAAAAAATAATCCCATTTCAGGTGTTTGAGTATTGTGAGCTCAACCGACCTTATAGCTCAGGTTTAAGGAAGTTCATAAGCTCCAATACTTGTAATTTCCTTTTATTTCTCTTTTGACTAAAATATGAAGAAGTGTAACAGAAAGCTGTTTAATAACAGTGTAGAGTTAGCAAAGCTGCAGGCTTACACCCACATAACCACTGCATTCAGAAATCTTGTATTTCTAGACAGAAATAAAGTGCTTGTGTAAGTACGTGCTGGGGTGCATCCCATGGAGTTAAACTTGTGGGAATGGTTGGTTTTGTGGTTGGTGCCCGTAGCTCTAGGGGTGTGTGTGCAAGCCGCCGTTCAGGGTGCTGAGCTTCCTCCCGCTGTTGGGCAGCGCGATGGGTTACCAAGGGGAGAACCTTCCATGTGGGCACTGCCCTGCATCTCCTGTTGGCAAACATTTAATAACCCTGAAGCAAGGTCACCTACCCGAGAGCATCCAGCCCAGTGCTGTAGCTTGTTAATCACACCTTCTCCAAGTGTGAAGCCTGCTGTGTGTAGCTAGGGAATACAGATCATCCCCGGCTTTGTTCACCTCCTCTTTCGATACAAGAAATATGCCTGTAAGTGGGAAGGGCAATGAATTTTGACAAAAGTTTAGTTTCAGCACCTTGCAGTGGGTAGGAGCTAGCATGCCCAGTGCAGCTCTGCCATCCTCGGCCCCACCAGCTGAGCTGCAGCTGCCACTTCCTGCTGGAGCTGAGCCCGTTGCAGGAGATCTGGCTGCAGGAGATCTGGCTGCAGGAACAGCAGGGCACCCCCCCTCCCCGAGAGTGCTGGCCACACAAGAAATGGTTCTCGGGTCAGTCTGCAGAAGGGAGAGCCAAGGGAATCCCCTGCCATGGCCCAGGGCTGTGCTCAGGGTGCTCACGGGGCCAAGGCTGTTGGGAATTCTTTCTCCTCATAGTCCAGCGACTGTTTGTTTGTTTATTTATTTTATCGAACTGCTCTCTCAGCTTTTTGCTCTCAGCTTGGCTGGCTGGTGAGTTCTTTCTCTTTTGCAGCACCTTGTTTTTTCCCCCCTTTCCTCTTGATTGAAGTCCTCTCTTTAACCTCCTATTGTAGCTGCCCAATTCCATAAATTCTTCCTCTGAATTCCTATTCCTTTCCCACAAAAGCCCCTTATTCTCAGAGGGGAATGTGTTTTTGCCTGGCCTCTGGACAGCTGTTCTATTCAGAACCTCTCCCCCGGAGTAAGAGGCATCCCACAATCCATCGCTTTTTTTTTTTTTTCTTTGCCATGGTAAAAGCTAAAAGAATGTTTAACAAAGACCTACAATTTGTGAGGGAGGTGGGAAGTGTCAGTACAACTTAATAGTTTCAGAAAACTGCTGAATAATATTAACTACTAAAAAACCCCCAACTTTTGAAAGCTTTATCGTTGTCATAACCAGCTGATAAAAGTGATAAACCTGCAGAATTTGATTTTATCTGGGCCTCAGTAACATGAGTAACGTATTATAGTTAATATTTCAAAGAATTCTGCCCTCTTTTTTTTGCCGATGTAAGGTCGCATGAAATGAGAACACATATTACATGTTGAGGTTTGATAACAGGTAGGCAATTTAATGGGTTGTCTTCTGTTTCGAAGATTTTGGAGTCAGTAATATTATACAAATGCAAATAAAATATTCACCTTTGTGAAAAAATGTGTGAGTTTTTTTTCTTCTTCCATTTAGCCTTTAAAACGTTTTGTTTTGTTTTGTGTTTTTCTTTTTAAGGATTTGTGCATGTTTAATAAACACTATTTTGATCACGGGAAGCACTTGTGGTACAAATTGAAATCATAATCTGAACGAGTTTGTTACCGAAGGGTGCGCTGAAATTGGTGTTTTAAAGGAATGCAATCAAGTTAAAATTATGGTTTTGCGTCTGTTTACACAATAAAAGATTTAAACCTTCTCTCACTTGCAGTGTAGCTGCTATGCCAAAGCAAGGTGAGGAATAACATACTTTACACTACATTTTTTTGCTAGTTTACCAGGCTCCTTTGGCAGCCTTTCCCGCACGGTGAGTCCCGCTGTGTTCTCACCGCAGCCTCTTGCTTTGTTGCTTTGTCCGAGAGGCCTTCTCGAGGTGGCTGGGAGCTCAGGGAAAAATACTCCTCCTTTTGAGTCTATTTAATTTCACGTGCAGACTTGCTCGGATCAGGCTGTGCAGGGGATGGGTACCAGGTTTTGAGCCCTGGCTGCTGCTCGGCTGCCCGCTGCCACCCGCTCCTGCGAATGAGCTTCAGGTGGCTATAGCCCCTCGCTCCCTGGTTTGTGAGGTGCCTCCTACTCCTGGCACAGGTCCCCCCCGTGTTTGGGCGCCTGGCCCGAGCCCCACGATGTGTCCCCGGGAGCTGCTGCTCTGCAGCTCTTCACCCTCGGCCTCCTGAGGGCCCAGCCGGCGGACAAAGGATCCCCCCAGCTGGCCTGGGACTGGCCTGGCCCCAGCGGCCCCATTGTGAGCGGGGCCATGTGCATGTGAAAGGGGCTTTACATGTGCATTTGCACCGACCGTTGCTCCATTGTCACCGATTAATGTAATGAAGAGTCACCAAGGTATTCATTAACACCCCTTGTTTCAGAAACATTTCTTGTGCAGAATTCTCAGCCAGCTGCTAATTCCGGGGAATAAACGAGAGACTAAGAATGGAGAATGGTCCTTGTAAAAAAGTCTTTTTTTTTTTTTTTTTTTTTTAAACAATCAGCTAAGATATAGAAATGCTTTAAGTTAGAGCGAGCAGAATTATGCACAATGTTCCACGTGAGGCTATGCATACTTAAAACTATCCTCTGGGATTGTGGCAGTGGTTATTTTCCACGGGTGATGAGGGAAGCATTTCAATGAAAGCCAGTCTTTTCTGGTCACCAGTCCTGTTGGTTTTGTTGATCTCTGGTGTGTTTAGGTGAGTGAGCCATGTACCTGCAATTTCTTTGAGGAAGCTTGTTCAGCGGTTTTGCAAATCCCGTCCAAGGCATCTTGTTTTCTTACTGCATGGTAGTATGAGAAACCGTGTTTTGGCTGTTGCTAAGGTTTTTAAAACGTGTTAGAGCTTCATTCTGTGATGGTTGCATTGTGTCAGTCGGAGCTTGAGGAGCTGCACCAGCAGCCTCTGTCTAGAGGCTGAGAAGGAGCTTTGTGAAAGATGACATTTGAGTACCAGATGCATTCAAAAGCAGGGCTGCTGAACATTCCCCCATCTGCTTTGAGTAGAGCAGCAGGGGTTTATAATGCCTACGTATTCATTATATAGAGGGAGTGGCTACATATTTAATACAGGTCCTCATTAATTTTGTGTAGCCCACTAGAGTTCTCTAGTGTAAGCATGAAGAAATAAAGCTCATAATGATCTCTTCTGTTCCCTTAGCTCACATCTGTTCCACAGGATCCTCACCAGGGTTTTCTGCCCCTATTTTATTTTTTTTTTCTTTCAGGCTGCAATAGGCAGGAATCACACAAGTGTTACTGTACCTGTGCAGCAAGGGCCTGGATGTCAGGCAGGGGACTGGAGGCAGCAGAAATCTCGGCCTAATTATATTCTTGCCATGCTGCTCGGAAGCTCCTGGCCAACTGGTGTTGGGTGCCCTGCTGCTGCAGGACCAGGGGGGTGAAAAATAAGCTCTTGCTTCCTAAGGCAAATAGCTATTCTCTCAGGTTTGAAGTCTCTGCAGAGCAGCTGTCTCCTCTCCAGTGAGTGACAGATTTCCATGGTTTGAAGGAGTAGCCAGCAATAAGTTCCCAGTGCTCCTCGAGGGCTTTGGAAAAGCCCCCAAAGACTTGATTGCAGCCTCTGACATGCAAATGCAATTGTCACCACCTCGTTTTCCTGTGGTGCCAAAGTCTTTCAAGTCTCAGCATGTAGTAGGCATTGGTCATGTAGTGGGGCATTCACATGCTTACAGTGCCAGTCACTTCCAGAGTCACTGGAATGAAAGAAACTGCCACAGATGCTGCAAGAAGAGATGTGCTTGTGAATTTTCTAACGTATTACAAATAGTAGTGAGAATTTGAAACATGGTCAGAGAGACTTTTCTATCTTTCCCTATCTTTAAAAGCTGGGTTTTTTTTCCTTTTCCTTTTGATTCAGAACTCTAGGATTTATATCTCAAATATTGATTTAAAGCCCTAAATAATTTGTGTGATAGCTGAAGATCTTGTAGCCATTTATCACAGATATTTTTTTTTCCCCTCATTGCTTGATGCCTGTGGAGATTGCTGTCACTGAGGCAGCAAAATTATTTCTGTGAAAGAACTGAAGTTTGAAGCCTTTGGGTAGGATGCCAGAGTCAGGTTGTGAATTCTTGTTTAATCTTCATTCCTGACCTCTAATAGCAGCCGAGGAGGAGAAGGAGGAGGGGCAGGCTGGCTCCCAGAGCTCACAGGACCAAGACTCAATGTGTCTGTATAAAAGGCTGGCTTGCTCTCATTTTGTGCATCTCCTGGCTTGAGTATATAATGGCAGTGTGGCAAAACCCATAGGTTGAAAAAATCTTGACTTTTTTTCCATCTCCTGCTTTGGATAGTACCTGCAGGAAAAAAAAAAGACTGTTCAGTAGCATGCTTACTCATTTTTGGGTGTAGATTGGCAGGGCAAAAACTGTAGATTGGCAGCTTTTCAAGTGAGGCACAAGTAAGGTTTTTATGTGCTGTTAAATTAAAAATGCCATTGACAGTCACGAGTTCCTGTAAAGTGAATCAATAGAAAATATAAGCATTATTATCCATCCTAGGATTTAGTGTATGGTACCCTTATTGCTGGTTTAAACTAGTATGCTGAAGGTGAACTGTGGCGAGGGTGGCAAGGACATGTGTCCTCTTCTGCTGTCTCAGCTACACAGCTGGCAGTCCTTGAGCAGGGCTGCTGTGGGAGAGGACAGTGTCCTACCCCCTGGCAGAAAACTGCTGCGGCTTCCCTGTTCAAGTCTTCACTCTGCTCTAAACCTATTCATCTGCTCTAAGTCTCTTCTGGAAGCTTTCAGGCTTCGTCCGCTGAACAATCCAACTCATTTTTTTTAGTAAGACAACTTCTGGGAATAGTGCTGCTTGTCTTCAGATGTCACAAAATAGATGATGAAAGTAAGAGAGGGAAAAAAAAAACAACTTGGGTAAACAGCGGGGCTTGAAATCTATTTACACACAAGCAGTGTGCAAAGGTATTAAAGCAAATTGCACTGAAAGAACTTGAAAGTGCTAGGCAGAGGATGCAGGCTGTGATCTTTATCAGCCTTTATCAGGGGCTCACCTAAAAACTCAGTGCAGTATAAGCTTACCCTAAGGTGAGCCTTTTGATTTGTGTGCCGTGGAATGGGTATTTACATTTAATCCTTCCCTAGTTATTCCTTTGTTTACATTTAGATTCCCTTGTTTTGTGAATATAGGTCACAACCATAGACTATTCTGCACTGCTTTTAATCATGAAAAATTAATTATGAACCTTGAGAAAAAAATGTCTCCCTGTGTAGTGAGTGTTATTGGTAATAAAATTTAAAAAAGATACTTCAATGCCTTTTCTGAGGGAAGGAGTTATCCCTCTGTATTGAAAAGGAAAGAGAGCATTAGGTGAGTTTTATAAGATCTTTATTGTGTCTGATGTCTTTAAATCCATGATGCTGGTTGGCTGGAGTGCAAGTCAGTCCATTAAAGAAATGTCAAGTGTAATTTCAGAAGAGATATGTTTTAAAACAATACGTGCATAAAAAAATAGCATAAGGAATTTGCCTCTGGGCTGCTGTGAGGGTGACACATTAATTGTCACAGATGAAGAGGCAGACCCCCCTCAGAGCTCATGATTTCACTGGTGATGATTTATTAGTCTTGCCACTCATTATAGGGGGACATGTGCTTTTCTCATAGTATTTTAAAAGATGGGCTGTCTTAGCTAAATATTTTACCAACAAGCTTGTAACTTTCCAAGATCTATGGATGCCTTTATATTACTTCTCCTCAAATGTGTTTTCCTGTGTTTTAATTGAGCTGCAAATACAGCCTGATTTTCAGTACTTTTTTTTTCTTTGTTGTTAGAACTGTTGCTTTAAGAAAAATACTCTTGTTTTTTTCCTCTCTCTCTCAGGATGTATTGAAATGCAGACAGTTAAACCAGTGGTTCTTGTATAGTACATAATAAATCATATCTTGTCTTTTTTTTTTTCCCTTTTACACTTCCTGTTCAGTTTATTCAGTTCAGCTCTGTAGTGAGATCAGCTGGATGATGCTGCTGCAGCAGAGCCAAGATGGTGATGCTGTGACAAGGACTCCCCCTTCCCCCCCCCACCCCCCAAGTGTTTTTTGCAGCTTTCTTGGGTTTTCTGACCGGGGTCGTCTTGTTTCGG
>JANHGL010012340.1:53149-70047 GCA_024611195.1 Ceyx melanurus | reverse complement strand
TACTGCATCATGCTGAAATACCAGCTGATTTTTTTTTCCAGGTTTGCTCTAAGCTATACCCTGAATAATTAATTAGCATTAAACTGGCCTAAGGCCTAACCTTCGGACTTCCTATAAAATCTTATTTTCAAAATGCTGGTCTGTTCCAGGAGCTTTCTAAAGATAACTGTAAGGTGAAATTACTGTTCTTTTCTAAAGCCGAAACTTTTTCTGTTTGTAGTCAATAAAGTGACTGGGTGTCAAATTAGTGGCATATTTTGGTATTTGAATTGCTGTTTCCTTTCTTCCTTTTTTTAAATTTAAAAATTTTTTTTTAGTCTATAAATGAATTGTAAATGATTCATAGTCACAAACACTTGCATGATACACTCCAGAAAATGCAAAAAAACCCCATTTTAAACACAGTGAATGTAATTGATTAGCATTGACTTAATGGATATAAGAGAATTTGCTTCCTCTAAACCTGCTCTAAAATCCACACTATTAATCTGTTAAACCAGACTGCATCAGACTGACAACTTGGAGAAGACTTTTTTCATTGTCTCTGTTAGAAAAAGCACAAAGACTTTGAAGATCATGAAGAATGTGACTTCAGCGTACAGAAAATTGAGATGTGCTTACAAAATGGCTTCAAAACCCAAAACTGAATAAAAACTATAAAATAAAGTATAGACCATTTTAGAAAATACTTAATGGTTGGAATAGCCGAAGTGTCTTCATAAGTGTATGAAATCCATCAGGTAATGAATTCAACATCGGGGTGATACTAAACACTTGAGTTTACCTTGATAGCTGAGAGAGTATCACAAAATACAGCACTTCATCATAGGTAAGTGCTGCTGCTTTTAGTAACTCTTGTCTGTATTGTCTATTAGGAGTTACAGTGAGTAAAACTGATTTTTTTTTCTGTCAGTTTTCCAATCTAGCTAAAACTCCTTAGCCCACCTGGCGTTAAGTGTAAGGTGCCTTCTAAGGTTTTAAAGCAAATCTAAAGTACTTGTTTATTCAGGGAGCATATTTGTGTGTAGAGAGAATTCTTTAGTAGTGTGGCACCTTCCTTTTGACCTTGGATTAATCACAAGTTTTGCCTGTAAGTGCCCAGAGGTGGAGATCCATAATAGTTGCAAAGATTGCCATGAGCTCCAGGTTTGTGCCTGTGTTTTATGCCGGGTTAATGTGGAGATAACTGAATTATTCAGAAGAAATCTGCTCTGGCCAAGGTGAGCAGAGCCCTGATCTCCTCAAGGCTTGGCTTTAGTAACACACATGTTCAGTTTTACTTCTCTGGAAATGCCCTGTTAGTGAACTTAACTCTTTAAATGGGTCAACACCAGTTGGTGAGTTTGGGGGGTGTTATTTATAGGCTGCAGTGGGCAGGGATGTGTTTTTTTAGAGCTTTGCTAACTGGAAGGTGACTTTTGTCCCACAGTTTACAGTGTAAATATTGTTGCTTCATTTGCATCTGCTTGGCAGTTTGCTGGGAGGGGGTTATTTTGTGTTTGTGCAGAGGGGCTTCTTGGAGGGTCTGGCTCTCTGCAAATACTTCACTCACACTTCTGTTCTAGCTGGTGTTAGTGTAGCAATGCTGCTGTTCTCCACCTCCTCCCCACTTTTACGCCCTTGGAATGCCAGTGCACAATGAATAATGCAAAAGCCAAATCAACATTAGTGCTTATTTTTATTTTATGTATACTTTTGCCTGTTTGTTTCCCACTTCGGTACAAAGCTTGTCCTGAACTCCAGAATCCTGAGCTGAGCACAAAGCCTTGTGCCTCTTCAGCTGCTGGGTGCCAGTTGCCCAACCTGCTCGTGGCTGTGCTGCCAAGGCAGCTGTTCCTGCGGCCTGGGATGCTGGAGCTGATGTCTTCACTCACTCTGCTTTCTCTGGGCAAGGGTAGCCGTGGGATTTGCAGTGCCTTGTGCTTTTGAGTTGCCAGTGCTTCTCTTGTTCTGCAGCTTCAGCAGGAGGGTGTCTGTTTTGGGCTTGGGGAGGGCTGACAGAAGTTTGCAGGATGGCAGCCGTACAGGTTTTGTGCTGCCACGAGGCAGGGGTGTGGTGGGGGTCTGTGACTTTGGGAAACTTCTGTGTTAAGCTGGGAACAGATACCATGATCACAGATTTCAATCTAAAAGTGCTTGTAACTTACCTGGTCTGCTCTGGTCACCTGAATGGATGGCACGTGATTAGACAACTTCCACTGAAAAATCCCCCCAGATCATACTGGTATTGCTAGCAGTAAAATCCACATTTCCCTTGGAGGGATTTGTGAACTAATTCTTCAGGGGGGTGGGACAAGTCTGGATGTTACAGGGAACTGTAGCTGTAGCTCTTCACTAGCAGCAGTGCTCTTCATGGTGTTAGAGGATGACAGTGTTCTGTGGAAACAATGCTATTTATGGTTTTATTAAATAGAATAAGAGGATTTAATGTCTGGGGATGGGGGGGCAGGGGGGAGGTCCTGTATAAACAACGTGGAGTAGGTTGTGTTATCCCAAGAATCAGTATTTGTTTTAGGGCATTTGCTGTTACCCATTGTGTATTCTAGTTACATGTGGAGAAAAGCCTGCAGACCGAGGAGCTACATAATGGAAATGTTTTAAGCCTTGGCTGTTTGTGCAACTCAAATTTATCTTTCACAAAGGTAGAGAATGTTTGTTTTTTTTTGTGAGATAATTCTGCATCTTTAAACTGATCATTAGCCTTAGGAGGTAAATAAAACCATGTATGCTTGTAGCATATAGCGAACACCAAATAGCACACAGAGTGAGGTTAGGTTGTATATGCCATTACTTTTTCTTTGCAGCTTGTTTGTGATCCTTTTTTAAAGATTTAGCAGCTAGAATAGTTGCTATAAAAAATGAGAACCTTACCCTACACTTGTAGAACACATTTTTCATGTGGTATAGAACACCTGTGACCTCCTGCATGTTTGTTTAGATACCATGCTGTAAAATGTAAGGGCAGAGGGACAGGAGGAGAGGATGTGAGAGAATGAGGAGGCAACATCAGAGATGAATTTAAGGTGATAAGTTTCTGACCTAAGAAACCCTTCAGTCTGATGTGAAGGTGGGAGGGGCCAGTACCTTTGTCTAATATGGGCTGTAAGTGGGGCCTACATCTTCAGTTTTATTTAATCACTTTTTTTTTTTTTTTTTTTTCCTGAGGAAGAGTTGACAAAGACTCTTATAAAAATGATTTTGGAACTTTATGATTTGTTTTGGATCATAGGTGTTTTATGTACAGTAATGATGATTTGAAAGGGCTCTCCTGCAGATGTGGCTGCATGAGTTGGGGAATGAGCTGAGGACATGATGCTCTCATAGAAGTTTTGCATCTGTTGCTGCAGGTTTGGATCTGAAACCTTTCACCTGGAGGGCAGGAATGATAAGGGTGGCAGTACTTTTTGCTTTGACAATTGGCTGTGTTTTAGTCAGCTTGTTTCCTATCTCTACTCTTTATTTCTGGACCAAGCACAGCACCAGTGTTAACCACTCTGAATTCTACCATGTTCTGTTCCTAGTTATAATTTCTGCCTTTCAGATCCCTTTGCTTTCTCTGCAAACTCAATCAGTGAAAAGCTATTTTTATTGGAAAAATAATAATAAATAGGTAATAGGGAGTTAAATTCCTGTGATGGGCTGGACCTGGGGTACAAAGGCCTTCACTGAAGACATACAATTTTTTTTCCCAATGTGCTTTTGTCTTCTTACTCTGTTTTGCCAAATAACACTCCAGTTTCAGCGTAGTGTAAGATGCACCTTTAATTTTCAAATGTTTGCTGATGTTTCCATATCTTAACAGTGGTGTAGTGCAGCCTTTGGTATTGACAGCTTGCTGGTTTGTAGAAATTAATGTGGGAAACATTCCTACTTTGGCAATGCAGAAAAAAGGTAAATTGTGTTTTGACAGTTGTAGAGACTGAGAAAGATGCTTTGGAGGGTGTTGAATTTTAATGACAGAGATGGCTCAGACAGCTCATACCTCATCTGACTGCTTCAGACTCCCTCCCTGCAGCCCTAGGAATACAACTTTATTGGTTTGCAGTTACCTGTTATTTTAAAGTTGCCTCTGTATCTCTGTGTGCAGTGTACAGACGGAGATTTTTCTGCCTGGGGAAGTAAAAGTTGGGGATGTGAAAGTTGCTTCTGTCACCCTGAGGTTAAATGAGTAACTTTATGATCTTGTGGTCTTTCATGATTGCGAGTCTGTGTGCATGTTGCATGTGTGTGGTTGGAAGCATGAGGGTTACGGTTGTCTTTCTCTTCAGGTACACTACCCAAGATGCCCATCAGCATCTTGAGGTTTTATTGTCATATAATCCAATCCTGCACCAATTATGTGTCCCCTGAAGGGTCAGAGTTTGACATTTGCCTGTTTCAGAGTCCTGAGGACATCCACTGAAGCACTTTGCAAAGTTAAGTGTTTAATTTATTAAAAGCACCAGATAAGGTAGATTGGGAATTGTTGTTCATACATGTGCTACCTGCAAAATTAACTCAAGTTGGCAATTCTTGGGTAACATCTGACAAAGTCAGACGTGCAAGTCTTTGCAGTAGCACTAATAAAAAATAATAATGCTAGCAAAATTGATGCCATATAGTGAAGGCACAGTTCTGACCACCGTTCTTGGGTGGAGGAAGAGGAGTACGGCCCATTAATAGTCTCTGCTAGATCTTCAAGCTTTACCCACCCCCACCCTGAGAAGTATTCTCCCTAGGGTTCTTTACATTCTAATCCCACCTGTCCTTGCTTTCCGTGTGATGTCCAGCATAACTTGGGTGGAGAAATATATCTGTTTAGCATGTGCTCAGACTCATTGCCATATTCAGGGGTGTATACTTCAATCTTTAATTTTGCAGATAATTAGGCAAATGTTTTCACTTGAACACTATAACCTTCCAAATCTGTGCTAAAGCTACTTGCTTTTGTAGTTTTAGCCAAAATAGGATCATCTTCTCAGAAGGCTCCCTCCTTCAGCCATTCCTCATGGCAGCTCAGGGGATCTCCACCCCCAGAGATAAGCAAAAACATCTTAACCCTCCTCCCGAAGGCACTAACAAGCCTGTGTTCCTGTCATGTGCCAAGCTGGGCACCTACCCCCATCAAGGAAAGGTGGTTGGCTCAGGGTAGTGATTCATCTCATGTGAATCTACTGCTTGGGTCATCCTGCTGTTTTGTTTCCCATATCTTACAGCTTGAAAAAGACATCAATTTATTACACATATTTTTTGTCAGTACTATAAAGGAGTATTTTCATTTTTCACGGTCTAGTTAATGAAGGAAACACATTGTTTCCCTCTCAAATAATTGCCAAGTATCGGTAGTGTCATGATATCAGGTCAGGATGCTTAGCTGATTCTGAGAGCAGGGGAGAACTTGTCACATCTATTTGAAACTTTGAGCATCAGCAGCTCTTTCTGTGGAGTACCCAAAAGAAGCTGCTAAACTTTGTTTGCTGAACTTTTCTGTTGCCTTATTGTACAGTGAGAGCTTCTTTGGATTTCTTAAATATGGAAGCCTATAATATGTGTATTTCCTAGTTAAAAAGGAAAAAAATAATAATCTCTTCTAAGCCCCGAAGCCAAAAATATTGTGTAGGCTGATCTTCTAAATGTGGAAAATGAAGGCAGAGTGGCAATGAGACTAACTCCTAATAGTTTGCTCATGCTTTTACCAACTATTTTTTAAACATCTTTAAATTCCAAGTGTGAACATATTTTATTTAACAACATGTGACAGAAGGCATAGGCTTTTCTTTCCGTTTTCTAGCAACCCATACTTTTCAAATGCTAGTGGATATTGGTATGAAATGTGATTTTCAACATCAGAAAATAATTCCCAGCAGTGTTTGAGGGGAGGAGGGAAGAAAGGATGTGGATTGATGATTCCATTTTAGCTAAAGCACTGAGTATTTAGTGTTCCACTTTGCATTTGGCTAAAATGAGTGTCATTTTTTCAGCTCATTATCTTTGCTTTATCCCATCATGATCCATGGTGGATGCAGCGCTTTGCAGTTGCAAGGTACAGTCATTCACTGCCATGTTAATGTTTTAGTTTGACTCAGGAGCTCAGTTTTGGAGCCCAGTCAGGGCACTGAAGAGTCAGGGCTGATCATGTCCATGTTGGCCCATCTTGTGGGGCAGTTTTGAGAGCACAAACTTGATTCATTTCAGGTAAGACCAAGTCAAATGATTCACACCCAGAGTGTTCTTACAACACTTCACCTCCCAGTCCTCTCCATTATGGGGACCTTGGAGCTGATCTGAGATACAGCTCCTGAAATGTGCATGGTGCAAATCTTAAGTCCTTAATACTAACTGTGTTACTTATCTGTCTGAAATGACAACGTAGATGTGTCCAGGAGGCCTTCTGGGTGGCCTATAAATAGAGCAAGAGAAGTAGTATAGTTTGGGATTTCTTCTCTAGCTTGGATGAACTCCCTGGAAAAGTCTTTTGTTTCTAAACTTTTGTGGAGATTTTTGTCAAGGTGTATTGATGCCTCACTTGGAATACTCCTTTGGTTTTGAATAACTATTTAAAATAGCCAACATGTTTATTTTATTTGGAACCTCTAGTTTCTGGAGCTCCTCAGTGAATTTTGGCAGTTGCCAGCTGGCTTATCTTTTGTGATGGTGGATATTAATGTATTTCACTTCGGACTTCTTAACTTCATTACTAACTCAAGTAGCTTAAAATTTAACACCATAGCTGCTAGAGTAATGCAGATAAAGCCAAAATATTAATTATTAATAGCCACTTAAGCATAGTTAGGATTTCTCTTGCTTTGGTATTGGGTAAGATCATCAGGCAGTGCCTGCTTTGGGTTCTTTCTTACATCAACTGTTTCAAAGCCTTTCAGTTATGGGCTTTGCTTGTTAGTCTTGTGACTCCAGATCCCATTATAAAAAAGCATAGGGCTGCTGGGCCCATGACCCCAGTCATAACTGCTGTGACCCTACTTGAGGGCCATGACCCCTTGTTTGGGACTTGCTGTACTAGAACAATAGGAAAGAGTTGTCTTATGCTAATGTGTTAGGAGGGAAATACAAATAACTGTCAGGAAAGCAGTGATACAGATTAATCACACAGGGGTAAAATGGAAAAAATAGAGTGAGCTGCTACATGTTCAGTGTCTTGGGAATAACTTCTCTTCCATTCCCTGTTGATTATGTACCTCTTGTTTGAAAACAAAATAACCAAGAACCCCCTCATTTTGGGTGTATTTGTGAGAGTACCTTAAAAACCAAGCAGCATTAATTTTATGCAAATGCTTGTCTTTGGAAAGTAAAAGAAAGGCTTTAAAGCTAACATGATGTGAGAAACCCTTGTCCATCTCTCCCTCTAGCCTCTCCAAGAGAGAGATGCTATCTCACACTGAGAGCTTGTGTCAAAGTTTAGTTAAAGTTCAGTCTGGAAAAGCTTGTTTTGTAGTTCTTAAACCACTGGTTTGTAATGAAGATAGTGATGACTTTGCCTTTGTCATGTCACAAGTATAATTTTGTCTTTTTGAAGGAAGAAACTTGAGTATATTCTAACATTAAATTTTCTTCACTGTTTTCATACTGCTAGGAAGGAAGGATGGATTCAGTCAATCCAGCTCTCTCTTGGTTTGTGGGTGTGGTTTGTCCCAGTTCTGGATTAATTTATGCCAAATGAGCCTTTAAAAAAAAATAATGATGTTTTGTTACTTGGGAAGGGTGACTGTGTCATTGTCCTTTGAAAACAGAAGGGAAAACCTGTTCTTTGAAAATAGAAGACTTGAGGCTGATTCAGGTTGTTGATGCTGGCTGTGTTATTTCATCTCTCCAATCTTAGAAGTGATTTGAAGCTTTTAACTAGGGAAACTTAGAAGCTAAAAAATCACAAACCGCAATACTGAAAATACAAAAGACCTTTTGTAGCACTTCATGATTCTATGTGCCTTACTGTGATAGCATCACTTCTAAGGGGGTCAAGAACCCATATCTATATCATACCTGGCCATATACCACATGAAGGCAGCCTAGGATGATGTCCTTTCTGCCTTTACTAATAGGAGTGTTGGTGATCTATCGACAAGCAGAATTTACACTGTTCAGAAATGGCTTGGTTCATAGGAAATGTGACTGAAATTCAGTCAACAGCAGTATGTCCTTCCCAGAGACAGCTTCCAGGACCTCTGGATGACAAACAAAATGTGGGATGGAGATCTGTAGTTCTGCAAATATGTCTGAGACTCCTGGGTTGTGTATCTGTCCACGAGGATGACATCATTGGTGGGCAGACTTTGCTTTGGCTCTTACACATGGAAGTGAGAGCACATGCTTCCCCTTGGACAGGTGAAGAGAGGTGCAGGCAATTCTGTTCAGTCATCCTGCTCCCCACCATACCCCTGGACTGACAAAGTATCTTGGAACTAAAGGTCAAGGTTGCACCCCTGTCCTTGGTCATTACGCCCAATAGCTTGGTGGGGACTGGTTGGTAATAGTGGCTTACCACTGTTGATGGAAGCAATATAACCCATGAAATCCATTCCATGAAAGTAGTAGAGGCTTTGAAAGATGCAGTTCAGGACAATGCCAGGAGATTCTGGTTCCAAATATCTGACTGTATGTTGCATGGATGCAGGGCTGGTGTCTTTTAACCTCTGTAGAGGGGGACCCCTGACATTACCACGTTTCATTGCTGTGGTTTCTGTTCAGTCTCTTTGTAATAGTCACTGACTCTGGCATTCATCATGGATCTCCTTTGTGCTTGTTGCTCTGTTTAAGATGCTCAGACGAGACCTCTCTGTCATCCTTCTGTAACTTGCTAGTCTTCTCCAAACCAAGTGCTGTGGAGCTATGCCCCTTTGTGACTGTAGTTTAACCCTGGGATCCATTGCATGCCAGGCCTGCTGCCAAGTGCTTGTTTGCTTTATAGCTTTAAGGACAAGGTCAGGCTGAAGATGTATTTCAGATTCTTCTGGGGTGGTGTTGGGGCCCACTCTGCTGCATGCAACTGTAAGGTCATCTTGGTTTCTCAAAAGTAAATTCATTTCTTCAAGGCTCTTCCTGTTTCACAGAGATTCCCAACATACTCCTTGGTAAGAGAGACAGGCTGGTGCTTTATTCCCTTGGGAAACAGCCTGAGGGAAGGTGGTCAATGGCCACACCAAAACCAGCACCCAAGCTTGTACCACTTGCGAGCTGAATGCACTCTGTAAGAGACTGGCATTTGAGATCAGGATGGCGAGATTTCCCTTTAACAGCTCCAGATACATCAGGTTTATAGGACTTTGAAGTAGTTAAAACATCTCTTAGGAAAAATATTTGCACTTCAGGGCTTGCAGTCATGACTACCACAAAGTAGTGTCTGCAAGGCAGTGCTGAGGTGTAGGGTGCTGTTTGTTGAACGTGGTTACTGAACACTTTATCCTGGTGCTTGTTTGTTCTATCACTGATTTTTAACATGTTCTAATTTAAACACGAATTTGTTAGACTGCCTTTGCAAACCTCGAATCATTTGCAATGTGACCTGTTAAAATTTGAAGGCAATTATAGCTCTGGGGTGGAAAAAAAAGGCACATTATTATGACTGCTTATCTCATGATGTAATCCTGCGAATATATTACCTTCAGTGAAACTAAAGTAAGTACTTGAGCTGCGGAGTTCAGCAAACTACTCTTAGCAGAGAGGGAAGGAGCTGCTGAGATGCAGCATGGCCTTGCTGGCTTTGCCTTGGCTTTTTGACAAAACATTACTCAGAAGCATAATTCTTATTTATCTTCTTTCATCAAGCAGAAAACAAGTAGTCAAATATTTTTTTTTCTGCCTTAACAAGGGTTTTATCACCACCTCACATTTCTGTGCTTGGAGGAAAATAGCTCTTTGTATCCAAATTCTCCATTCTGAGATAGAACTGCAAAGAGCTTCCTTCTGGAACTGCCCTGGCTTGTGGTGGGAGGTGTCTTTGGTTAACCAGAAACTGTAGTAAAATGGTATGTTGTGCTGGTCAGAAATTAATTACCTTCATTTTTTCTGTGTCTGGAAGGCTGCAAACACTGCATCTTTGACAGGCTGAAATACAATGCCAATGTGCTGTCAGGGAACAAGGTAATTAGCATTTTCAGTAGCTAATGAGCAAACACTTGGTTTTTACAGGCTGTGGATAAGTTGACCAAACATGTTAGTTTTCTAACTTACTTTCCATGTGCTTTCTAAAACTGTAATGAGTAGTATTTTTTTTCAATCTATTTAATGTCAGTTAAAAGTCTTAGTATTCTGAATCTGAAAAGAAACTGTTTCTGATACCACCCACATGATCAGTAGACAGTAATTTTCATCTGAGCTTCTGAGTAGACTTTGGGAGATTTAAAGATTGCAGCATTCTATAAAGGTATTTAAGAAATATTTTGTTTATTCCAAATTAGCTTGATCATCTAATGGATAATCACTGTTGTTGGGTCTAAAAAGCAATTTAGATGGGTAGCTTTCCTCTTAAAAAAAGTGAAGACCTCTAAGGGTCATCCAGTATTCATATAGATCTTCTGGAAGGAAAACCATGCATTTTAATGCTTTTGGAGCTCTGGCAAATGATCTGTGCAGACAGCTATTGAAAAAGTTGCTGCTAACAAAACACGGGGTAATATTTAACTTCGTTCACGTGGAAGATCCGAGTGTCTATCAGGAGTGAATTTTATCTGAGACTCTAATGACAGCTTGGACAATTCAGTTAATGGAGGGAAGGTGATAATATGCCCTGGGTGCACAGCCTGCATGTGTCTAGGGGATTGCTTTTCTTTATTAAGCAGCAGCAACAAAATAATGATATGTGTGGTGTTTATATATATGACAGTCAAATATAGAAGTGCCTGTAGAATCTGTTGGTGTTTCCTCAGTTGGCTTCTGTAAGTCCTTCCTGTCAGAGTATTAAGAGGATGAAAAAATTACTGTGTGGACTTAAAGTTCATAGTCTATCTTCTGAGAGCAATTAATTTCTTAATAATGAGAAATGAAGCATATGACATTTAATTTTGTTTAAGGCATGCTTATGTTTGAAGTAATTTTATTGGTGGCTATTTAGAGACCTGGTATAATTTGAGAGAGGCAGGAAACTTCTTCCTTTCTGCCATTAGTTGTCTTGATAAAAGAAAATCCTGTAGAGATACTCTAAGAATTTAAAATGGAGCTACACATTTTTGCTTTTATTTCTAGAAAATCTAGAAATGCAAGTGGTAAATTTCTGTGAGCACTTTCTCATGACTCTGAGGATATGTTGTGCTGTAAGATGTGGGCTACCCTATGCCCAGTGAAGGCAATTTCAGGTGTGTCCCTTTATACAAAAGGGTCATGTCTTCCCAGGATCTGGGAAGAGCCACAAAGGTTCTGGATGGAGTGGAGTATCTCCCTGCTGAGGAAAGTCTGAGGGAGCTGGGGTTCTTGAGCTGGGAAAGGGGACTGAGAGGTGACTCATGAATGGTTATAAAGATGTAAAGGGTGAATGGAGGGAGGATGGATCCAGGCTCTGCTCAGGGATGTCCAACAATAGGACAAGGGGCAGTGGGTGCAGCTGGAACATGGGAGGTTCCATGGAAAGATAAGGAGAGACTTTTTCACACTGAGGGTGACAGATCCTGGACCAGGCTGCCCAGAGAGGCTGTGGAGTCTCCTGCTCTGGAGACTTTCCAACCCCACCTGGATCTGTTCCTTTGTGGGCTGCTCTGGGTGACCCTGCTCTGGCAGGGGGTTGGACTCTGTGATCTCCAGAGGTCCCTTCCAGCCCCCTGTTCTGTGATCTGAAAATTAAATTTAGGAGATAAGAGGCTCAGAGGACAGTCTGTTGCAAACCTGTGTTTTCCAGTCCTGGTTTTGTTTCTTTTTTTCAGTGTTGCTGTTGAGAGCATGAAGAACTCAGTTGTTGGCTATGGTTACTTCAGTGGTGATAGCTGCATTTTCCCAGGAGTACTTAAGGGAATGGAGGGAGATTTTTGATGTACCTAGAGCCAAGCCTCTGGAAATCCCCAAAGGCTAAGACTGAATCCCGGAGCTAGTCTGGGAGTCAATAGCATGATGCTTTATGGGGGGCTTCCTACTAGGTGAATATTCACGTGTGAGCTGGAGCTTGTGTTGCTCTCACCCTGTTCCACACAAGGGCAACAACCCTAGGCCTCCTCTCTTCCTGGGGAGCTGGAGACAGGAGAAACTTATTGTTTCCAGGACATCATGAGTGTTGCCAGGTTCCCTAATCAGATGAGGTTGAAGGTTTCATACTGATGTGGTGAATGCAATGCATGTGGCTCAGAGAGGGGGGAGGTTGGTTTTTGGGCACAGTTCTCCAAATGTTTCCTCTGGTTCTATCAGTGTGACTTCTGTGCCAGCTTCTTTCCCCATGGACACATCTCTTGTTATGTTGACACTGTGTGATGGGTTGGGTGTGCTCGCTAACAAGGGGAGCTCAGGCTGGGTGGGTGTTAGTGTATTGCTACCAGATGTGACATTTAGCAGCTGTACAACAGCATCCAGAAATCTGAAGGTGGAGTAGACTATCAAAGACTCCTCCTTTTTCCCTCCTTTTCCTCAGCAAAGCAGCAGCTGGTGGTGTTTGATGGTTGTGGGTATGGGGTTTTTTTCTTTATTTTTTTTTTCTCTCTTTTTGTCTCTTCCTCTCTTTTTCTTTCCTTCCATTCTGGGATGCTGAGTCTCTGGAAACACCTCTTACCTTAATCAGCACCTGCTTAGTAAAAAATTTAACCCTTCAACTTAGGCTTGTTTTTTTTTTTTTTTCCTTTTTTCTCTCCACCCAATTCATTCTCATATGTGGAATGGTTGGCAGCTGTTCTGTGATCCTTATTCTTTCCCTCCTACAAGGAGGCTGTGGTGTGTGAGTGTGGTTTGGGGTTTTTTGGTCTCCATTTGATGTATCTAATTGAGGTGGGAATAGGTGAGTGCTCAAGACCACAGCAAACTGATCGCACCATTGGTCCTGCTTTGAGCAGGAGGCCTGACCTGACCCCTGAAGGTCCTTTCCAGCCTGAACAGGTTTGTGGTCCCGTGTCAAATAGGTAGCTGGGAGGGGTGTCTGCAACTATTTAGCTCACTTTTTCAAGTGTGTTGTAACCCTGAATGCAGGGCATGAATTGCTTTGGCTATTGGTGTAGCAAGCACATCACTGTGTTTAGGCCTGGAGCAGTTGCCCAGAGACAGGGTGGAGTCATCATCCCTGCAGGGGTTTAAAAACCAGTAGATGTGGCACTTGAGGCTGTGGGCTGGTGGAGAGATATTGGGATGAAGGTTGGAACTGATGATCCTAGGGGTGATTTCCACCATTACAATTCAGTGACTCTATGATTCCCTTACAGAAGGGAAGCTGTGTCCTGGTGGGTGGAGTTAGACATGGTTGGAGTCACCTGCCCATTAGAGGGTAGTGTGCTCATGTCTCTCAGTGCCCTAACCAGTTCCATGGGAGGCAGTTCCAAGTGCTCACCACTGACTCCAGAACCCATTGTGGTGCTGAGATGGGCTCCTCCTGTGCTCTCGTCTATACAGGGTTGTCCGAAGCTGCCAGCAGCAGTGTGTCTCCCCAGACCCTTCCTTCTGGGGGTCAGTGCCAGCAGGAGGAGGGGATTGCTGCTCTCCGGCTCTGAGTGTCACCTGCAGGATGCTCATCTCAGGGTTTGTCCTGAGCATCTCTGAGCTGTTCGTTCCCCTGTGTTCCTCAGAGGCTCTCAGCTCACAGGGGGGGAACAGGCTTTGTACTGGTAGTTTACTTGTGAAACGCTTCAGGACTCTTTCCAGCATGGGTGTGAGCAGCTGAAGTGTGAACTCTGCTGTCTCTGGCCAAGGTTCTTGCACTGACATCCCCAGTTGCTCCCGTGTTTTTCAATGGGCTTGTGAAGAGCTGCTGCTGGTTTTTGTGTGAGTAGCTATGAAGAAGTTGCACACACCAGGCTACAGAGAAGATGCTCTGTCTTCAGGATAGTTCTGAAGAGCTATTTTTAAATTGCAAGACCTTTAAAGACCTTTTGCAGGATCTTGTGATAATGAGGAACTCTCCCTGTCCCCAGGAGAAGGATGGCAGAGGAAGAATGGGGTCAGGTCTCCCTTGGGACAGCAGCTATTCTTGTCTGCATGCAGCGTGCAACAAGAAACGTAATTGGAAGTGCATTTTCCTGGTGCCCCCTTTCTCCACACACTGAATTATTTATTTTTCTGACTGCTGTTCACTTGTCTGTGGCCCTGCTTGGAACAGAGTTTCCTGATAAATCTGGAGGCACTATATCTCTTACTGTATTCTGAAAAGGTTTCTTTCCCTCATGTGTGATTATAGTCTTGGGAATTTTTTTCCAGTGTACTGCCAATGTCTTTAACATTTGTTTTACTCCTAAAAAAGAAATAATTCATAACGGATGTATTTCCTGGGTTTTAACTCTGTAATAGGAAGAAAGGAACCACAGTTTTCCTATCTCAGTGATAGCCTGAAGCAGGATGTGTGGCAAACAGGCATTCAACAGACTTTCACCAGGAGGGAGGAAATTAACTGCCTACAAAGTAGGGAAAGTTCACCAGAAGTCATTGCCCTTCATGTATTTTTAAGCAAAGCTGTGAATCCTTAAGGCAAAAGGACAAATGATATAAGAAATGGAGTCTTGTTGCATATTAATACATAGTGTTTAGGTACCTGTGTTGACTGTGACGGTGCTAAGATTGTGCAGCTCCCTGTAGGAAATGTTACCACTGAGCTGACTCCTCTCCCTCCCTCTTTGTAAGGAGTGATGTTTTAATGCCATTACATGAAGTACTGCTGCACGTTTACAAGTGCTGGGAGTATCTATAACTTACCCAGATATGTCCTGTCAGCTTCTTGGTCCTTATTCTTTTTGGTGACTGGAAAAGTGAAATAAAGCAGCTTATCATCTTTGAGACTTGTGCTGCATTCAAAGCTGCTTCAGAAAAGAAAAGGAACCTTTCAACAATTTTTCTAGAGTTAATAGAGACTAATAAAAAAAGCCATGGTCAAAAACGTTATTGTTGCTGAGGCTTGAAATGTGCTTTACTCTGAAGAATCCTAAGACCAGTGGAAGAAGGGAGAAGGCATAACCTCTGGAATAGTTTAGTACTTTGGGAAAAAAAAAAGGCATTAAGTAAAATGCAATATTTCTATTCTGCAGTTTGCTGTCTGTGTGGTGCTGAGTGGCTATAGTCAGTGCTCTGAAATCCCTGTAGATGAAAAATCAACTTCAGCTGTTATTTTTGTATGAGAATGCAGTAGGGAAGCAAGGAGGTTGCCTTGCTGGGGACAATCTCCACCCCTACTGAACCCCAATAATTAGTTTAGTGTTGGCGTTGCTGTAGCATTTCAGTGGAGTGATCCTTACCTTATGTGATATATTTTGTTGTTGTTTTATAGTCTGTAACACAGAATTTATCTGTGAGAAGCTATAGGTAATGATAAGTAGCTTAGCTTGATTATTCCCTGTTTGACTAATTTTTTTTTTTGATAGGTGACATACACTAAGAGCAGCTCTACAAAAGCAGGAGACCTGTATTTTTAAATTGCTTTTGTCCATTTCCTGATGGATATTCCTCCCCTTTCTTGCTTCTTACTCAGATTCCACTTGGGGTGTGTTTTCTGAGGCCTTCATCCCTTCTTGCAACTTCTTGTGACTTGATTCTTCACTTGTAAAATGGTACTAAGATTTTTCTCTTCCTTCCATAGTATCTTTCTTCCTTAATTGTGCTGGCTACCTGTTTTTGTATTGAAGACTCAACGTTGACCTCAGATTAGAATTTGTAGCAGTTATTACCTAGGGATGCAGTGACTGCTGTCCTGACAGGCTCTACTTAGATGATGGTTGAATATCAATTTCAATATTTTTCCATAAGTGGAATTCTGACAGAATTCCAAAGGTATACAAAATTGACAAAGGCACACGAAGGGAGGAGGGTTTGCAGTGAGAATGGCACGGGAAACAATTCTCAGTTCTGTTTAGCAAGTCTGTTTTTTTTTTTTTTTTTCCTCAGTTCAGCTTTGTATCTGGGATTGGGGGATATTCTGGCAATAGTTTTTTTGTATATGCTAATATTTCGAAGCATTAACATTGCACTCAGCTATTCTGTCTAGCAATTCTAATAACAGTAAATTAATAGTATAGAACTCTTAATAACTATGTGGTTTACTAAATTTATGTGATGTCCTGTTAGTAATAATAGGAAAAAGGTCAGATTACCAGTGAGATGTGCTCTGCAGAAATGTCTATACCTAGAATAAAAGATTTCTTGGCCATCTTGAGAGGAGTGAAAATCTTTCTAGCTGTGATACGTCTGCTCGAGGTCTTGTTTTGTTGGTCCTGTGTCTGGCACATGCGGGTGAAGGAAGGTTGGTTTCTGGAGTGTGTGCTCGTGCTGTGCCCTGCGTTACCCAGCATGCGTGACACAAATCTGCCACCTCTGGGGGAACTTCTGGGGATCAGCTGGGAATGCCCATGAAGCCACTCGATGCTCCCTCTGATTTATTTCCCAGTATCTTCCTGCTCTAAAAGTGAAGTACATCCAATAAACGTGAGAGAGAATTTATCCGCGTAGCCACGGTGCCAGCTGGAAGGAACATTAGGAGAGTGGAATTTCAACTGATCTCTCACCTACAGAACTTGCCCTGACAAAGCTTAGGAACGAGGAGCACTGGGAGGGCTGGTGCCAAATTCAACTTGGCATGCTTTCAGTCTAGGGAGTTATCATTAATATATGCACTTGTCTCAGCCAGAGTTGTAGGCTGCTTTGGTCTTGGTTTTTGAAGGCGAACTCACAACTGACACTTCAGGTGGTAACCTAAAAACCTACAGGTTTTGTGATTTTTTTTTTCTTTTTTTCTTTTTTTTTTTTTTTTTTTTTTTTTATATCATAGTAAAAATTTTGGATTAAAGTTATTTCTTTAATCTTTC
>JANHGL010012340.1:26199-53139 GCA_024611195.1 Ceyx melanurus | reverse complement strand
CTGACCCTTCAGGTTGTTACCTAAAAACCTTCAGGGTTTGTGTTTTTTTTTTTTTTTTTTTTTTTTTTTTTTTTTTTTTTTTTTTGTGGTATATCAGAGTAAAACTGTGGGATTAAAGTCATTCCTGGACTCTTACTACTTGACACAACAAAAAAAAAAGGAAATGAAAATCCTGAACTGTTGAAATGTGTGTTACAGATACACACATGAAAAAAAGTTTCTATATTTTCTTAAAAAAAGAAAATTAAGAAAATAAAATCCTGAGAACAGGCTGCCATTGTTCACTGACTCCTAACCTGTGCTGTTTTATGGGCAGTCAGGTGGAACAAGTAACACACCGAGTAATAACTACCATGTTAGTGTAGGACTTCATGTTCAACTCTGCAGCTTCCTGTGGACCAAAATAACATGAGGATTTCATGTGAGACTTGTTTCCTACCAAACGTGGGTTGGTCACCACGGTGGCTGATTCTGAAGTGGATGTAAAACTGCAAGGGTGCCAGTTCTACATTTAACCCAGGCATGCACTGAAGAGGTACTTGTCCCGAGGGCTCCGTTCCTTCCCAGGAGTTAATGTCTGTATTTTTACATGTAACCATCACTGGTTTAAAATCCATGAGCAGTTTGATAGTGGAAACAGTCTTGTTTCCCTCCTGTCCTGACCAGCTAAACCAGAGTGTGTTCCTCTGGCTGAGTTAATCCTGAGTGTTGTGCTGTGAAATGGCACCATATCAAAAAGTGCTGCTGATACATTTTTGGGGCCTGATGTCCCTTGAGGAGCTGAGAACTGTGGTTGAGAGGTTTATGTGGTATCTGAACCACAGGCAGCCCTCAGTGTACACCCACCCTTTCTCCCTGGTGGTGGGACTGGCCCTATGGTTTGTTTTTTTTTTAAATTTACTGCTGTATTTTCCAGGTCAGACTCAGCAGCATATGCTGAACAGCTCTACTGCTTGTCACTGGTGAGGAGTTTCCATTTTCCTGCTCCCTTCCTCCTCTTTTCCTCCCTCTTGTGAGGCAGCTCACAATTTCTGGTTTCAGGCTTTAGAGGAGCAGGAGCCACAGTAGCATTAATGTAACATGGTTGTAAACACCAATAGGGCTTTATCTGTGTCTCCTTTTAATGACTTTTGTTGAATATGGCTTGCCCTAAATAGCAGTTCGGGTCTCCTGTGTTGCTTTTGATACTGCTGGTCTCAGCTGAAGAAATATCTTTCAACAGCATGGGATTTGTAGAGCCTAAAATATCAGCAGAATAAGTAAATAATGGATATGGGAAAAAAAAAAAGCCCAAGACAATATGTTAAAAGGTAGGAAGGGAAAACCAAAAGAGCTGGACTCCTCAAAAAATGTGTGGCTGCTCTAATTTGATGCATTTAATCCTTTTCCTCTTCCCACCCTGGTGTGCCCATTGTCTTTCAATGCTCCCTTCACTCTTAGCGTGGTGTTTTGCTGCTCCAGAGTCCTGCCCCTGCTCCCCTTTGAGCTCAGGGCTGGCAGCTGGGGGAAATCCAGTGCCGTTTGGAGCTGTGAAATGCTGTATCAGCACATGGGAGATTAAGGTTTTTAGTATTTTTTTTTTTTTTCTCTCTTGCTTGGAGAGGGGAATTAGTGAGCTCCAAAATTCACTGGATTTATTGGAAATCTGTGTCTGCTGAATATATTTATTTCCCCATGTTGCTGGCTGTGCTCTTGACAGGTGCTGAGAGGAGATTTATAGAAACAGCAAATATTTGCTAGAGTGGCTGAAATATCTGAGGATTATTTAGATGTGACTGTTCATCATCATCTCTCTTAATTCCAGTTCAGTAATTTAAATGCATAGCCTTGAGTCTTGGGGAATTTTTAATCTACCTCTCTGTTGGATTTTATACAGGTTTCATGACTAAATCCTACTACTTATGGACTACTACAGGTCTGATACATACACTTTTGGAGTAATGTTATCACCAAAAGTAAAAATCAGGAAAAACGTTATGGGGAGAGCCGAACACAACTACAGATGGATGTTGCTCATCACAGTAGAAAAATGTGGGTTGTATTCAGCTGACTGAATCATTATTAAAAACTCCTGGATAAGAATTTGTGTTAGTTTTTCCATCCATATTTCTGCAGGACTCCTTTTACAAAACTTGTAATTTTTTTTCTTCTTCTTTTTTTTTTTTTTTCAAATCTCTAGGTAAATTAAGCATCAGTAGCTTTTAGAAAAGGTATGAGAGGGTGAGAAAACACACCTAAAGAACACATTCTGAATGTCCAGATCAAGAATTGTAGTAGGAAACAATAAAAAATTATTAACTCCTCAGGTTTCCAGAGAAATACTTGGAAATTGATGTCAGCTTTGCAGTTGAGAGATTAACAAATACCCACTGTGATGCACCAAGCTTGGAATACTGGTCTGGAGCTGGTGCCCTGTATGGTAGAGTCTGTTCCAGTACCAGCTCAATGGTTGTGCTTGTCTGCTTATAGAATTGTCTGCATTCAGGTTGGAAGTGCCTCTTGGGATCAAGTCCAACCATTGACCCTACTTTACAAAGTTCACCCCTAAACCATGTCCCTCAAAACCCCATCCAAATAGCCCTTAAACACACCCAGGGCTGGTGACTCAACCCCCTCCCTGGGCAGCCTGTTCCAGTGTCTCACCACTCTTTCAGTGAAAATTTTTTCCCTAATGCCTAGTCTAACCCTCCTCTAGTGCAGCTGGAATCCATCCCCTCTGGTTCTGTCACTAATGTCCTGTGAGCAGAGCCCATCACCAACCAATCCACACTGTCCTTTCAGGTGCTGTAGAGTGATGAGGGCTCCCCTCAGCCTCCTCTTCCTTACTAAACAGTTCCAGCTCTTTCAATGGCTCCTCATTACATTTATTCTCCAGGCCCTTCCCTAGCTATGTTGCCTCCTCTGCACTTGTTCCAGCACCTCGAGGTCTCTTTTGCATTGCGGTGCCCAAACTGGACACAACACTCAATCTGTGGCCTCCCCAGTGTCTAGTGCATGGGGACAGTCACCTCCCAACTGCTGCTGCTCATACTATTTCTAATACAAGCCAGGATGCCCTTGGCTTTCTTGGCCACCTGGGCACACTGCTGGCTCTTCTTCAGCCTCTCGTTGATTAAAACACCCAGATACTTTTCCAACAGACAGTTTTCCAGCCACATGTTCCCCAGCCTGGAGCTTTGCATGGGGTTTTTGTGGCCCAAGTGATGAACCCAGCATTTGGCCTTGTTGAAGCTCCTCCCATTAACTTTGACAAGCTCTTCCACCATGAGCACTGCTCCTCACCCTGATTTTGACTATTTAGGGAAATGGACAATTTCTGAGGTACAAAAGACCGGATGTTAAAACCATCTTTGTGATTTGTCAGTGGTACTCGGAGAACCCAGGCTGTCTGAGACTCCCTGCCACCTGGCCTGTGTTTCTTAGCTCTGGGACAGCTGACTTTGCAGCTGTTTGGTCTTTATTGCAGACTGGGCAAGGCTGAAGTCTGTTGGATATGAGCAGCCGAAGTTCATTTGGTTAAGGTGAAGATGATATCTGACTTGTAGGGAACTGGGCAGAGAAATGGCAACTTTCTTCCTGTCTCTTCTGGTGGTTGTGCCTCTTCTCCTCTGGCCCCACAGTCTCCCATCTCCAAGTGCACTGCTTGCAGCATTGCTCTGTGAAGTTATTCAGCAGCATAGGACCTGCCACTGTGTTTTTCTAGTCCTTCCTTGGTGAAGAGGCTGAGGTGATTTTGCTTCTTTACAAGCCTTGATGCTGTTGTCAATACCACTGCCCTGTGGTATTGCCTTAATGCTCTCTGCTTGGGGTTATTCACCCTGATTTCCACAGGAGCTGATGCTACTGTAAAATGGGCTGATTATTTACAAGTGTATGTGGATGCTGTTTTTCTTCTTTTTACTATCTCCCTCTGTGTGCCATTCAAGGCAGATTCTGAAATTGTTCTTGTTCTTTGTCTCTCTTACTACAAGTTGTTTACGTTTGGTTTTGGTGTCTGAGAGCCCATTTCAGTATGGTTTGGCTGGGGGCTTCATGCTCTTGAATGTACTTCTTTCTTGGGCTTGGGGAAAGCGTAAATCTATTGACTTTCATGGCCTGGTGCAAAGCCCATTTCCTAGGGGGTGGGGGGTTTGTTCTGAGGCTTTGAGGTTCTGGGAGCACCAGTCATGCTGATTCAGTGGATATGTGGGTGTGTTTTTGCAGTGCTTTTTATAGGTGCACCTTTGTCATGGTGTCCTCTTAGACCCTTGAAGAAGGAAGTTTGTAAATGAATATCTTACAAAATGTTCTTAATTAAGGGATTAATAAGCTACTATTTTAGGGAAATCCAAGAATATAAATTCCAAGCTGGAATTTATAAAATGAGATGCAATCTGGTCACAGACCTGAAAAGTTGACTTACACCCATAGCAACATTGGACTTTAATTTCAGTTTCGTATTCACATTGAAGCACTCGGACACGATAGAGGTGTTTTCTTGTTTTGAATCAGAATATTGCATTTCTCCTCTTTCTTTTGGTCTTGAAGTTTACTCTCAGCTCCATTTTAATCCTTGAAAGTCCGAGTAGCCACACATAGTGAATATGCAAATGTATCTCTCTATTTTGGAGCCTGTTGACCTGACTAAACTACCACTGGCAAAAATACTCTCTTTTCTTGGCAAAAAGGGATATTGCATGTTAACTTCTGCCAGATAGCAGCCTGATTTGTGTTGTGCTCTGTGTCAGGTATTGTTGGATAAGGATTGCACAAATAGCTTGATTAGTAAAAAGGAACTGTTCCCAACTTTAATTCTCAAGAACAGAATCAAAACTATTTAAAAAGAAGTTTGAGTAATTGTAAATTATCTTAGTTGTGGGATTTATTAATAAAATGTAAAATCTTTTTTAAAAAAAGGAAAAAAAACATGATTCTCTTATCTGGAAGCTTCTCATATTGCTTCTGGATTGGGTATCACATGCTGAAAACAAACCAAAATACACACACACACACAAATTCTAAAAAATCCACACACACCCCCCCCCCCCCCCCAAAGAAAAGCCTGGTAAAGCAAAATTTTTCAATGCATGGCTGGATAGGCAGAGGATGAAATAAGCATGTTTCTAAATCTAGATTTGTCCAGCAAACTATTAAGTTTTGTTTATGAAGGGAGTGAAGTGTAGAGATAAATATTATGGGTACTGCAACTATAATAAATGAGAGGATAATGGAAGCAGCTATTGCTCTGAAGAGGCTAGTAGTGTATTTTTGTTCCCTTGTTTCATAGTACTCTGTGAGGATGAGAAATTACAATTTCTGTTGATGGAAAAATCTATCCAGAGTAACTCACTCTGAGCCCTGTGGCCTCACGCTTGGCAGGAAATGCGTGGGAGAATATGGAGCAGAGACTGTGTTCCGAGGAGTGGCCAGAGCCCCCTGAGAGCAGCAGAGAAGCCCCGGCAGCCACACTAACCTTCTGAGAGCAGCAGAGAAGCCCCGGCAGCCACACTAATCCCCCGAGAGCAGCAGAGAGGCCCTGGCAGCCACACTAAACCCCCTGAGAGCAGCAGAGAGGCCCTGGCAGCCACACTAGCCCCCACCTCTGAGAGCAGCAGAAAGGTCCTGGCAGCCACACTGAGCCCGGGACCTGCCGAGGCTTTCGGCCTGGCTGGCTGGGCCCGCACTGCTGACAGCAGAGCTCATGCAGGGCCTGTCTTTCACCTTCCCTCTTCTGAACTAGCCTGTCTGTGTCACAGCACTGCAGTCTGCCTTTCTTGCTTAATGCTGTGTGAGCCTCTTACTCCAGTGCAGCCGGGTTTCTCTCCCCTTTTCCCTTTCCAAAGGTGAGAAAAACCCATCTAGAGTTAGATTTCTTTGCTTGCAGTAGTAGACGGTGTAGATAGAAATCTGAATTATTCTGAGCTGGGATCTGCTGGGGAGGGGGCCCCTCTGCCTTGGTTGTGCTGCCTGGCTACTGGTGCTCCCAAGCCAGGCAGCAGGCAAAGTGAAATTCCAGGAGTCACAGCTGTACACGTGGCAAACTCATTTTTGGTTGCCTGGGCTGGGTTTCCTTGGACTGAGCTTCTGCCCTCTTCTGCAGTTTAACACTTTTCACCCCTGAGATGTTGTCATCTTTCCTAATTAATCTTTTCATTCATGGTAGAGTCTGGACTTCCTCTCAACATCCTGTTTAAAGTGTTTATTCATCTGAGCAAGTCTGCAGTCTTTCCTTTTCCTTTTTTTTTTTTCCTTTTTTTTCCCCCCCTCCTAGAATGAGTGTGAATATCATTTGTATTTTTCATATAAGATATTTCTGTGTTTGAGGTAAAGTGTTTGAGCACAACCTTGTTAATTTCCTCAAGTTCTCCAAATTTAACCATTCTGAGATCCTAAAGTCCTCATTGCAGTTACTTTTGTCTATTTAGTTCTGCTTGCTAAATTGAGACGCATGGAGTAATTTTTGACAGCTCTTCTATTCAATCTTGTCCCTAAGACAATAGCTAGATTAGTCTCATGTCTTGTTTATGAAAATACACTCATCAGTAATGGGAAGGGGAAAAAAGCTTGGAACTTTTCTGGGCAACGTTCATCAAAGAAGGTGAAAGAAGCAACATATTGTAGTGTCAGAAAGGGAAAAAGATGGAATTTGTCTCATTAGGTGTAACAATACAATGAAATTTGTTCACCTTTCCAACTTGCACATATCAGCTCCCCTTACTATTTGCAGCAGGGTTGAATTCACTTGGTATTAAAAGAAGCTATAGATTAGGCTAGACCATAAACTGTGCCAAATTTTTCTTAAGTGTCCATTTTTTTTATCACTTTATCATTTCAACCTGAGTGTGCATTTCCTTAGAGAAGATGTTTGTTCTGTGCCAAGCATGGAGATTTACCCGAGTGTAATAAAAGAGCACAATAAAAGCAGTATGTTAAATCACAGCAATATTAAGTGCACAAAGTTGGAAAAGCAAAAAGGTTGAAGAGTTGAGGAATTTGGCCCATGACACTCATCAGAAATGTTTTTGTATGCTGCTTCTCCCCCTTGTAAACACCTCTGTGAAGTACCTCCTCTTACTCTTGCATTTTCATCTTTCCAGTGCTGAAAGAAATCCAGGTTCTCATAGTTCATATCAAATGGCTTCAGTCCAGGGTGATCCCAGCCCCACTCTCGATCTGGCGGGGAAGGGGCAGAGCTGCGGGGCTGGGGTATGGTGACAGCAGCAGCTTCCCCTCCCCCAGTGCCCTGCAGCCCTTTGGGTGCCGAGTTCCTGGCACTCTGAGCAGGAGCTGGCGGAGAGCTGGCCAGCCCTAGCCCTTCTCACGGCCGAGGGAGCCGATGGGGGAAGGAGAGGTGCTGGCTGACCCTGCCCTGGCACCATCCACCCATCTCCCCTCGGGTCCCTGGCCTGGCTGCCTGAGAGGAGAGGCTGGGAGAGCTCCCCACAACTGAGTCACGCTGTGTTTAAACTTAAAAATCAGTGTTTAGGGGCTGTTTTTCTTTAGGATCCTCCCGTGTGAGACTCATTCACTGGCAGCATTTAGCTTTAATTAGGCTGGTTTTGCTTCAAGCTGTGTGCTGCTGCTGGATGGGGTTCATAGCTCCGTTATTAATGGCTTTTCCCACTGACCTGGTCTGAAGATTCCCAAACCATAGTCCCATAGATCACTTGAGGTCTATGGGGAGCTGACACACTGTAGCAGCTGCTGTTAGGCTTCTTGCCAGAGATCAAATCATGCGAAAAGCAGCTACAACCACACTGAATGATACTTTTCTTATTTTTTTTCTTCCTTTTTTTTTTTTTTCTTCCAAGTAAGCAAGTGCTGTCTGCTACTGCCTTATTTGTGAGTGGAAGGAAGGAAAATTCCAAGGATATAAAAGCTGTGGTAATTGGTCCCTGGTACCATTTTCAGGAGGTGCCACTTCTCCTGTGTGATTTTTCTCCTAGTAAATGATGATTTGTGTCTATTCCCACCCTCACCTGTGATATCTAGGTGACGTCTGGTGTAGAAGTGAAAAGGTATGGTGGTGGGAATACATGAGATGTTCCATATATGTCTCTTTTAAAATTCTGCATGGGTAAAGAGAAGATGGATGGATTTACCTTACAAAGAAGTTTACTGTTTTGTACATGTATGGCAGGGGTTTTGTTGGGTGGTGTTTTTTTCTTCTTTTTTTTTTTTCTTTTCTTCAATAAGTTCAAAAAAATCGAGACAAGTTCTTGCCAACTCCTGTTTCAGTGAGATTTTTGAAAATACCAAAGATATGCTAATTTTTTTTTTTTTTTTTGAGCTGCACATTTAATCTATATTAATTTTGTTGGTGTGTTTTGAATTTTGCTTATTACTGTCTTAGTCTCCAAGACTGGGGAATGCTTTTCTGCAAATGAAAGGTTAATTCTTTTTCTGTGACTTGGGAAAGGAAAAGACTTTTTCAAGTTGTGAGACTATTTATTTTTATCAGATTGAAAGAATGTTGGGATGAAACAAATGTGTTTTTTAAAGGCAGCAGCTGGTTCCAGCCTCCAGGTTTTAAGTATTTTCAGTATCATCTGCTTACAAGCAGCTGGAAGCAAGGGCTTCGTATGGGCTGCTTATTTGCAGGGTTGATGTACTTTCTATGGGGAATGCAGGACTGGACCTCACAGAAAGGAATATATTAATGCTGTCAGTGATGAGTTTTAATAAATTGGGCTTTCACCAAAGGCCTTTGAAATGTGCTTTACTGTGACTGGCCTTTTGATCCTCTGCAAATAAAAATACCAAATGTTTGACCATAGCCAGATTGTATTTGTAAATGGTAGTTTAGTTATTTTAGTTTTCTTGGCTGATTTAGTCATTTTAGATGAATTTGAAATAAATATTCCAATAAAAGAAAATGTTCAGATCTGGAGGATTGCTTTTTACATTCCAGTTACTGCTAAGGGATGGAATGCCTTTCAACAGCCAAAACCTCCCATCAGACTTTCCTTAAGCCTGCTATCAGCCATGGTAATTGTCCCTGCACCAGGCAACTGGTCTGTGGCACCTTAGAAATCAGCAGCAGAAAAAAGATTGGGTTTGAGAGATGCCTGTTCCACACCTACACTGGGCTGATGTGCAGTGTTCAGCTGATGGATTGCTTTGCAGAGAACATGGAGCGAGTGAGGAGGGATTATTTTCACTTGAACTATTCACATGATGGAGGGAAGATGAGGCAGCAGCAAAGTGGGTCAGGCTGAATCTCCCATTCTTTGTACATAATGAAATAAAGGAAAGGATTTAGTGAGAAATGGTCAAGTTTAGCCCCTTCTTTCCTGGCTGTATGCATATTCTCTGCTTTTCTGTTTTTAATAAAACCAGTAATTCTGTTGGGTATTTTTATTATTTTTTTTTTACATTCCCAGCAGTTAACATGTATTCAAGATGTTTCCTTTAGGAAAGCTTTCCTCTTTCCATATGCTAACTACGTAGCTGTGGCTGTCTCAGTGAGAGTGAGATGCTTGGTTTTGTGAGAATAGCAAGGACAGACAGCACAGGGGGGTGGAAAAAGATGACAGCAGTGTTCTCCTAGTACCATGTCTGCTCATACAGTAAGGTACTTAGAGTATATTACAATATCCAGGGTTTACAATCATATGTTAATTCATTTTCCAAAAATATATTTCAAGAAGTGCTTATGCTTCAATTGTATACAAGCCTTATTTCTTATCCTAATACTTCTTTTTATATTATTGTTATTATTTGAAGTTCTTTCAAACAATCTGTGGTATGGAGTGATGATATAGAGGATACAGAATATCGTGCCAGTTTGCCTTGTGCCTGGTTGCACCCCACAGAGAACAGTTCCTCTAGATTATGTTTTGAGCTTAGTCTCTCCAAGTGTTTCTGGAATTATTTTGTGGATGCAGGTTTTCCTGCTGTCAGTGGACTCAAAGTCTGGATCCTGATATCGGCTACTTGTGTCAGGGCATTGCTACACGCTTCCTATGTGGAATTTTCTACCTTTGGCTTATTTAACATCCAGAACCTTCTCAGATTAAATACCTTTATTGTTCTTCTCATACTTCAAAGAAATGGTGTAGTGTTGTTGATATGGATCAAATATTCATTGCCCTTATGTACAAAACATGTTCTTTGACTATAACATTCATTTCTGTGCAACTATTTCACACCAGTGCTTTCTCCTGCTTTTGATGTGACCTATATTATATGTGCATACCCTCGTGTTTCATTGCAGGGTTGACAAGTCTGACAGCCTGTGTCGTCTCCTCTGGTCAAGAACCTTAAGAGACTACACAGGCACTTCTGCAATTCTTTTGGGCCACATGCTGCCACTGAACCTTTTGATATGAGACACATATCTGCTGTCACAGCAGACATTTGCTGCCTTTAAATATCTGAAGGACATATATAGGCTTGTGTAGGTGAAGATCTAGTAGCAAGGTTTCAGTAAAACCAAGCAGGCAACTGAGCTTTCTTAATAGTACTGCTCTGCTCATGACCTTTGGAGGAAAGGATTAAATTCTATCTCTGCAATACCTTTTTCTAAAAACACAAGAGAAATAAACCCCCCACCTAATGTTTGGTCCTGCTTTTCTGGGGTTTCAACACCCTGACCCTGTGTGTGTGTATAATATATATACAAACACGTATGTATATATATATACACATATCTAAAACCCTCAGGGTAACGTGACTTAATCACAGTTAGGAACAGCCATGTCAGTCCCAGGTATGTCTTCAGGGAATGCCCTTTTAGGAGAGGTGTCATAATTAGGAGAGCATTGTCTGTTTATCTGAGAGGTGTGTCATTTTTAGCATTCTCATCTAAACATGGGGAAAACCCCTCTGCTTGTTTTGATTTCCCTCTGCTAAACTGATGAGTATTGTCCATTCTGCAGAGTTAATAAAGATCTTAACATATTGCTTAAATTAAAGCAACTTTATGTCTCATTAGAAAAATATTATGTAATGATTATATTTGGATCTCATCTTTTTCTTTTCCCCTGCTATTACTCTTCTATGGTGGCCTTCAAGCAAGGATCCTATTAGATTGTCACTGGGTGGCCAAAAAGCAGATGATTGCAAGAGTTACAAAGATTCATGTTTGTTTTGGGTGGAGACATCAAAGGCCCACAGGCTGCATTACACAAGGATGCATTCAGGAAATGGGAAGGCAAGAAAAAAATAAAATCAGAATCTGTTTTATATAAAAAGGGGATCACAGAGCCACCATTCTTGTGTAGCTTTGATGGAAAAGCTGGATTTCTTTGTCATGGATTTCTTTGCACTACAGGGTTTTGTTTGTGTTAAGGAATCTTTAATGATGGCAACTTTTTGTCTTTACTCATAGACTTCAGTAACATAAACCACTCTGATGTATTCACAAGGCAAATTGTAAATGGTGTTCTAAAGCTTAGTGATTTAATGTGTAAAGTTGGAGGTGCTGGAATATGGGATATATTCTAGTCCATATGTTCTGCAGATTCCAATTAGTAGGTCCCTCCTACTGCTCTGGGGGATAATGTGTGAGTTACGATTTAAAGCTGTATATATTTTTGATAAGTTATTGAAGGAATTACCTCATCAGCTCCTTCCAGCACTAAAGATAACTCACTTATGTGGCTTGCCCAGGCTGGTCTGTATCTGGAGGGCTTGTGATTTTGTTGTATATCACCCATGTTAGTCATTTTATTAGATGCTGTAAATCAGAGTTCTAACATGATGATATGGATGTCTGCAGGAACACAGGTCTCTTTATACCATGTCAGACTTCTGGCACTTAAAGAATTGTGCACTAGCATGTACTGAGGATGGATGGAAATAAAAGGAAGAAATTATATCTGGTCCCATTCAATCAACTCCTTTCATGAAGACAGAAATGTTTAGTGTTGATCTGCAGTGGCTTATATATATGTTTTTTAGTGGTGTTATCTGATAAGTTTGAAATATCTTGGTCAAGAAAAAAAATCTTATCTGTGTGCTTTGTAGCTTTTTGTTTTGAATCCTACCCTGTGTTTCCTTGCTTTTCTTTTAGGAGTTTTCCAGTTAATGAAGTTGCACACAGGAGGTGATTCAGGCTGTAGAATGCACACAGGCAGCTTGCATATGCATAAGGAGATGCTGTGGGATAGTCAAGACTTCCTTTCAGAGTCACCATGGATTAGAATCCCACAGAGGAGTGACTCAGGAGGACTCTGTGTACGTGAATCACTTCTTTTGCAATGGTTTCTCTCTCTGTCAGTATTTGCCTAGATAGGCACAAAGGCTTGTTTCCCTCATGCTCATTAACCCATTTCACTGTGCATCAATCTCTGCTGAAGGAAGTTTTTTGTTTTAAGTGGGGATCTGAAGTTACAGGCCATCCAAGTAGTGTCCCAGTTTGCCATCAGGGGCATAATGCAGAGCATCTCGGTGCCCTAACCCTGTTAGGGGTGGTTTTTGAGCACTATCTGAGTCAGAATGATAGAATCACCTTGGCTGGAAAGGATGTCCTGGATCACTGAGTCCAACCAAACCTACAACAACAAAAATCACCTAAATACCCAACCATTAGGAAAACAAAAACAAAACAACAAACAACAACAACAAAACAAACAAAAAAACCCCACCAAAACCAAATAAACACCACTAAAAACACACAAGCCCCCTCCTTGCCTGTCCTTAGAGCCTGTCCTGACGCACCATGTCAACTCTTCCTAAACCCCTCCAGGGCTGGTGACTCCACCCCCTCCCTGCACAGCTGTTCCAGGGCCTCACCACTCTCTCTGTAAAGAATTTCTTCCTACTATCCAATCTGACCCTCCCCTGCTGCAACTTCAGCCCATTCCCCTGGTTCTGTCAGTGACTAAGGAGAAGAGGCCTAATCCACCTCTGAGTCTGTTGAATTCAGGATCTATGGAAAAGACAACAAGGGGCTGGTCCTGTTCTGATTTTGGGGATGTAGACGGGGCTCTTCTAGGTGAGGAGATTGTGTGAAGCTGAGCTAAGCAGCCTAAAGCAGACTTCCCAAGGCTGCCAGGACAGGGCAGGCAGCTGAAATCTCCACCACACTGTTGCTGGTTTGCCAAAAAAACTATAACAGGAGGTGACCAGTCTAGGAAGCTTAGTTTTGAATCATGAATTGTAGTTATCCCCTGATTGAATGAAACAAGCTGAGTGGCAGCAGACACCAGTGTTACAAACCAGTCAGAACTCAAACTGCTTAACTGAACATTGAACAGTGCTATGTGGGAAAAAGTCAAGCAAATGTAGATTTCTTGGCAGTTGTTACCTTGTTTTCCATTTCAGAAGGATCTAGGGCTCTGTGAAATATAACTAGAGATTGTCATTGTAAGTCCTGCTAAAGTCAGCTTCCCAAGACCTCTTCTGCTCAGCACTGACTGTTAAATTAGCTCCAAAACCTCTGTAAGTTACTAAAAATAGAGTACAATCTTTGATTGTTGGGAGAATAATGTTATGGGTTCTATGGATGTAAATTACAGTTCCATTTGGTAAGGTTTGCTTGTCTAAATCCCATGGAAACACCTTCAAGCAAATAATGAAGGCAGGGGTGCGTGTGGGGGGAACAACAGGATTTTTAAATTTGTTTTGGGTTTCTTTTGGAGCACTTGTTTCAAGAACTGACTGCAATTGGATTCCAGTGCAAGCAAATGAAACTTGGTATAACTTCCACTAAGGGATGAGAAAATCAAGGCAGTTCTGGAAACCAAACCCAAAATGGAGAACTTTACTGAGTAGTTTGTCACTCTAAAGGTAATTCCATGAATTCAGTGAGCCCCCTGCCCCACTCAGGGGTGGAAGTCCTGATGGCCAATGCACTGCCCAAAGTCAGTTGTGTCTCTGGAGGGGCAGGAGTTCAGTGTGTCTTTGCTGCTGCTCTGCCTGAGAGCCATGGCTGTAAAACTGAAGAGAGCTGCTGATTATGTCTGCTCAGGCATCCTTGTGTTGCTGGGATGGTGCCACTGAGGGACCTTTCTCTGCTGGTGCTGTAGGAAGAACCGTGGCAATATGACATTGTTCTTTCTAGCTCTTCCTGAAGAAACTGATTTTCAGGGGTAGAATACTATCAGTTTATAAAAGTGACACTTCTCCCTTCTGAATTTGCTGCTAGTATAATTTAATTTAGTGTATACTTTTGTTATTTATATTCTTCTAGTATCTGTAGTCATATACATTTAGGGTATATACTTTCAGTGCTAATATGACTAAAATTACAGAGGTATTTTTTTCTAGAAATGCACCTTAAACTTTTTAGAGGAGGTAGCTAAAAGTGAGTGACTGTCTAAAGATACACAGAGAAAAAAAATAAAGTAATTGCTGTTTGGCATTTTATCTGCCATGTCTTGTGGTACCCTTTTAGGAACTTTGAATATAATTTTTTGGCTATCTGTTGAGTGCTTTTTCATTTGTTTCTATGTCAATAGGCTCCTTATTTATTTAAAAGAAAAGCATAGAAAGGAAGTTGTAACTCCCGTGTTCTCATGGACATGGGAGTTTATGCAAATCTGGGTTCCTCAGTTATTTTGTAGTGAATGTGGCAACATCATTGAATGGCTACAGTTATTCACATGAGTTGTAACCCAGAAGAAAAAAAATACCTATTCAATGTTTGCATTGCTTCTGTTCTTTAGAAAACGGATATTTTTGGCAGTGTAAAATATTTATGTGTAATAAACTATGGAATTTTGACCATAGTGAGAAGAATATAAGAGGAAAATGCCTGAGTGTCACTCATAAGGAATATGTTTACTATGGTGAATATCCAGTGGGTTTTGCCTGCCTGAAACACAAAGTCCTATGTCTGTGTCCACAACTCTTTCTGTTGGTTGATCTCTAGCCTTGGTTTGTTTTTAGATTATCCCCACTGTCTTTAGTGAGAGGCAGCTGTATTTTCCTAATGTGCACTGGTGTGTAAGTGCTGCTCAGTGCACTTGGGTTAGATTGCCTTGCTGGGAATGTCTGCAGAGCACCATGCTGAGTGATCCTCTCAAATCCACCTAAGCTCATGGTTCTGGAACTAGCTGAGGCCTCTCTGTGTTGGTACATGCCTGGCAAGTTTGTGTGAGCTGTGCATGCTCTTTGCGCTGCCAGCCGTGAACGTCTTGCTGCAGGGTCCTCCCAGCAGACTGTTTGTGCTGTCCCAAGCAGAACCTGAGCTTTGATGCTTTCCCAGCACTCAGCACCAAGGTGTGAAGGACCATGGTGTGAAGTGTGGGTGTGATTCTTGCTGTCCCCCAAAGCTTGGGGCTCAAGGGGAAGAAGAATGAGAATGTCAAAAATTAGCTGGCTGGGAACAACACAGGGAAGCTCCCCTTGGTTTCCTGGAAATGAATCTCAGTGCTGTTTAAAGAAGAAAACCCAACACAATCACATAAAAAAACTACTGTCACAGTTTAGAGTCAGGGCAGCCCCCAGACCAATAACAGCCCCTCTCTGTTAACCCTCCTCCCTCCCCAAAGGGGAAGAGAAAGGGAATAAGGGAGAGAGACTTAGAAAAGGAAACTAGAACAGCCTGAATGAGTATATTAATAAATGTAATATATACAAATATGTATAAAACCAGTATGGAACCCAACCCCCTGATAGTAATTCCATCACTGTCACTGGTGCTGTGGAGTTGGCACTGGGAGAGTGCCAGATTGGGCCCTGCAGAAGATGGGAGCTGTTCAGGAGCTGGATTCTGGCACCAGGGTCAGGAACACACAGATCAGGATCAAAGGTAGAATGGGCAGAGCCCTCCTTGGTACTCTGAGGGGGAGAGCTACCAAGAAAGAAAAAAGAACAACAATGCCCTGAGCCTAGAGAACCTCTAGATCCCTCAGCTTTATACACTGAATATGCTGTATCTGGGCTGGAATCTCTCACTGGTCAGTGTGGGGTCACCGGTCCCCTCCTCCCTGTAGGTGCTGCCTTTCATTTCCTGCATCCTCCAGTGTGGTCCAAGATCCAGCAGTGGCCTTGGTCTGCACCCCAACCCTTGGCAGTGACTACCCATGGGATGTTCTCACTGCTGGGAGCAGCCCCTGCCTGTGAGAACAGGCTGCTGACTGCAGACAGTGCAAGGAGTGACAACTGAGCTGAGCTGAGAAGTGAAATCACTGAACAGAAATTGTTCTGTTCCCACTCAACCCAGGACACCCACACCCTGCCTGCCTCCCCCCAGCTTTCAGCTCTCTCTCCCAGCATGGGGAGGTCTGCAGCTCCAGGGAAGGCAGTGTGAAGGGGTGGCCTGTCTGCCAAAGAGTAAGGTGTCCTTTCTTTGGGCAGTCCAGTAAGAACAGAAAATGTGAAGGATGCCTCCTGTCTGAAGTGACTTCATTGCTGTATTGGGGGAATACAGTGGATGAATCCATTTCTGTTCTCTGCCCATGCTGAGGGGCTGGTGCTGATACAGGTATTATTTCTATTCTATCATCCCACACATTTTCTAATATGCAAATATTACTACTTACTAGAAACCAAAAGTAAGTTGAGAAGTAAAGCCATCTGGTAGTTCAGACAGAAAAGTTAGATAATTAGCTGTTCTTGTCAAGGGACTGTGATTAAAATAGGCCATCTTCAAAATAGTGACTAGTTTGCAGGGACTTCCTGAAAGCCACCTGGGATAATGATAATGAAAAGAACAAAATTAAAAAGGAGGGGGAGATGGTGCCATTAGAGATCATGATGACTTTTGTAAGTAAATTAAGTCAGCTTTTAATTTGAAGACTGTTTGTTATTTTATTTCTTTGGAAAGAAACATAGATGGATTTTCTGTCTTTGTTTGGCGATGTGACGCAACTAGGTCAGCTAGGTTACTGCTGGGGAGATTTAATTTTTCTGTCTAAAATTCTGGTTTCATTGCTCACATTCTTAATAACTTGTGAGCACAGCTCATCTTCAAAGCCCACTCTAATCCATTCAACCTAATGGGTCCTGCTCAGGGAAATGTTTCCTTTTGGGGAATTAGCAATATTAAGAAAAGCCAGATGAGGAAAGCCATCAGAACACTGCTGCTCATTCTTTATCAAGTGATGATCACAATGTGCATAGCAATATTAGTTTAATATTAATTTATATCGATTGATATCTTTTAAGGAAAAAGCTGTTTAGCAGCAGTGCTTAAAAGTAACCTAGTTGTGTAGTGGGAGGAAAGATCTGTATAGCACTGGGGGGTTCCAGCCCCCTCTTCATCACTGCTGAGCAGGGGCTCTGTGCTCCCTTTTGGCCTTTCCTACAGAAATCCTGTCCTCATCATCCAGGAAAATAGCAGCAGTAAGGCCTCCAAAAGCTGCAGAGTGCTTGCTTTTCCCTGCGTCTGTATTCTTTGGTGGATACCCTATGCCAATGTGCTAGAAGGATTTTAATCAGTGAAGTCTGACCTGGATCATCTTCTTAAGTTGTGGCTCCTTGGGAGCACAGTGTTAAGGGCAATGAAGCTAAATGGACTAGTAGGATAAAATAAATGGATAGTGAAATGGTATAGGGAAAATGTTTCATCATTGGTATGATTTCATTAAATATATTTTCACTTCAGATGGATAAAAATCCTAGGTATATTTGAAAACTTAGATATAATTGAAATTTACTTGACTTTGAGTGTTTTCTTTTTGATAGTTGCTACTTATTTACAAATCCTAGTAAGGTACTGCTCATGCTGCTTCAGAGAGAGGTTTGTAGGGGTTCCAGTGGGGCTGTGATATTTTCTCATTTAGAAGGTGCTGCAAATCTTTTTAGAAAATATAGGCAAATTGAACATTTAAAACGTGGGCAAGAATTAAAAGTACACTGGATTTTGTCTGCTTAGATTCTCCTTGCAAAATATCTGCTTCTACATTATTTTTGTGAAATGAAGCTTTTATGTCCCTTTATTCTCTGAATAGGAAAGCAATGATCTGAAAAAAAAATCAAAATACTGAGGTCTCAAAAGTGTCAAGAATTCTCAGCTTTTAGAAAATATAAGTAAACATTTCAGTGCAATATGACCAAAATAAATTGCTGTGATTGTGAATATGGAAATGCTTCTGATCAGTTTAATGAGTCAAGCTTCAGATCAGTACAAAGGTGATAATGGGACTCGCACGTGACCAGGTTAATAAAGCCTCTGGTTACTCTGAGTGTGACAGCAGCCTGTGGTGCATCCAGTGAGCTCTTAGCTAAGGCTTCTTGTAAGAAATGTTTAATCTGCTGCCTTAGGAGTTTTCTTTTATTAATATTGAGAAAATGAAATGGTTAAAAATGGCTTTGCAAGTATTTTCTTGAACACCATCAGAAGTGGGAGGTCCAGACTTTAACTCCCAAGTGCAGGTTGGCACTTGTGCTTTTGAGTTCTGCCTGCTCAAGAGTTGTTTCTGTGGCTTTCTTACACCCTCCCAAGCTGATGGCCACACATCTGCTTTTGTTACCTTTTTGTCTATGGCAAAAAAAGGTATTATGTCCTGTCTTATTTTATGGCATTTTTCCCGTTTTTAGTGTTCTTTACTCACATAGGAGAAAATGGGCTGAGACACTGAGAAGCTGAAGCAAGAACTGGCTTTTCACTTGGCATTATTGTAAGTGGCTGTAGCTGAATCTTGCAAGTGACTGTCAAAGTTATGAGATAGAAGAAAGTCTGGGTGGCTGGAGCTGAGCACTGTTAAATCCGAGTGCTCTCTTGATGGCTGTTCATTAGGGTTGAATTTAATCTTGTTTTAAAATTCAGATTTATTTTTACAAGAGGTAAAGCTTGTTTTATGGTGTGACAGACCTTTAGATTCACACACACACACCTCAATTGTATTTCTCTAATGTGCCAGAGTTGTTTTGCACATCTGCTTTTTGATGAGGTGTCTGATGATATGTTTTTTTTTATGCTCAGATTTTCTTGCAGATAAGCCTGTGGCCTTTCTGTTGCTTCTGCCTTGCAAAGAAATTAATTCCTTCAAGCCAGTGAGTCTGCAGCTCCAGCTGTGACTGTAGATGAATGTTCTTGCAGGGTCATGTACTGTAGCTCTGAACCTAAATAAAAGGATTAACAAGAGTTCACTTGGAGGAAAACGCTTAATTTCACCGCACTAACAATGAGAATCCATAGGGAAACCCAATAAAACTTTGCTATTAAAATAGTTAACAAATGATTATTTCACCCCGACCCCCCTTCCTGCTGTTATTGTACTTTTGGAACAGTAACAAAGGATGGGATTGACCTAGTTCACAGTAGTACTTTAGTCACTAGCCTGCAAATGATCTTTTTCATAAAACAATAATCCTAGTCTAGTTCTTTTAGGAGGCAATGATGGTATTTGTCAAGGAAACAGTGTTTTCTGATGCGTTTCATGCAAACTTTGCTTCGTGCAAGAGGAGGAGCATCTTGTGGATGATTCTACTGGGGTTGAACCTGGCAGCCAGCAATGCTCACACGATGCTCCAGAAGAGCATGTACGTCTGACAAACCAGCACAAATTGCTTTTAATGATCAATACTACTAATGATTTCAGTGATTCCTGGCAGAACCCTGTCACCTGCTCCAGGGTGAGTCTCTTCAGCTGCATACGTCAACCTGGTCTGCCTCCAAGCTGCACCTGTGAGGAGGGAAGGGCAGAGGGGCTTCTGGCCTGGGGCCTTCCTCCCTCAGCAGTGTTTCTGGTGGCTGTTGATAGCTGGGGTACAGCCCCTGGCTGCTTGGGCAGGTGCTGGGTGGGACCAGAGCAGCTACTGGGGTGACAGCCTGATCCTTGAGGGCTGCCCTGTCTCTTAATGGGCGTGTGAGGAGAGGCTGGAAGGAATTGGATCACTGGGATCTCGACTCCCCAGTGTTTTAGGGCTGGCAGCCTCAGGCAGCACTATTATCTGAGTAGTCAGAGCAATACTCTTATCCATTTCATTGGGATGGAAAACAAGTAATTAAAATTGACTAATGCAACTGCCATGTTTGGTTTAAAAAATCAAACAGACAAAGGCAATCTAATCTTAGAGTTTGATATTAGCTTTGTCTTTTGCCTCATCTGGGCTTTGGAGGCGAGTTGTGGTTGGTAGGATGGTGACCTGCTTGAAAATGCCACAGTGTCTATTTGGGTTGCCTTCCAGGGGCTCCAAGACATGAAGCAGGTATCCCTGGTAACGATCCAAGGTGCTGCCTGAGCACACACTTTGCACCATAGACTGGAAAGCACTTTGGGTTCTGCCATGTGCTTTCCTGTTCCTTATTTTTACTTCAAAGATTTGGCCTCTTTGAGACATCTTTCTATGTCTAGTATAGGTTTGCAAAGACCTTGTAAGAGTATTCCTAAATCTTTGTTTCATCCTCTGATTCCTTATCCTCTGTTTCATCTAAAAACTACCTAATACTTCTTATTTTTTTTTCAGAGAGAAGAAAAATCTGTGGGCAGCATTGTGCTGTTTCCACAATGGTTTTCATTTGTGACCAGATGAGAATCCTACTAAACTCCCAATGTTGACCCACTCTTCTTATTTTTCTCCTGTTGTTTTATTGTTTGCATTCTCAGGCATGTGGTCTTAATTTTTCCTCCTCATGACCACCTTCTGAAACTGTAGAGACCACCAGCAGTCCGTAGGGATGTCTGAGGAGCTGCAACCTGCAGAGAATTCCCCTTCAACTTTTGTTCTTCTCTCTACCTTTGCTCCAGCACTCTGAGACAAATGTTTCTAATGGTCTCGTGTTTAATAGCTAATGTGGCTTTAATTAGGCACAAGTAGCAATTATCTTCTAAAGGTAGGATTTGGTTGTGGTAGGAGAAATTAGGTATGCTTTTTTATCAACTTCATTTATGATGGGTGGGGATTTTTTCTGCCTATATGTAAGGTACCTGAAAGGAGATTCTAGAGATTGCTGCTGCTGTAACATGAGTGGGGGCAGCATAACTTGACTCTTTATTTCTAAAGGCTAGTTTGGTTCAAGAGCTAATTAATTTATGTTCTTATTTATTTCTTAAGCAAAGCAAATATGAGAGGAGACAGTAATGAAATAAGAATATCACCTCATCATGCCATTATTTGAGTTGTTTCTTAGCACAGATCTGCACTGAAGCCTTTACTGTGTGGTAGGTGGTGGAGCTCTGGAGGCTTTTCAGACAGTTATGTACAATTGGTCATGTGAAAGAAAAGATTGCAAATTTATTTTTCCTTGCATAAATTAGAGTAACTCCTATTTTTTTTGTGGAAGTATTTGCAGGCATATACTGTTATAACTAAGCCATTTAAAACGCTGTAGATGGTGAGATGGGTATCTTCAGGTGGGTTTTGGAAGCTGCGCCTCACAAGATGTGCTGTAGCCATGTTCTGGGTAATGCTTTGTTAGCCTCAGGTACTGCAGTGGCCAGCTGAGCTGTCCATGAGACTTACCTGGATTGAAGCAGCAGAAACCGGAAGTTTCTTCCACATGTTCTAGATGAAATTGTATGGTATCTCCTGAAAGATTGCACCTTGCACCTCAAGATGATTTGATAATGTTTATGAGGGAGAAAATGTGTGACATAGATGTAACTCCCAAGAAACTGTGGCATCTGCAAAAGCAGACCCTGTGGCGTACTGTTAGGAAAAACATGCTTTCTAGGATGCTCTTCCTATGAAGTTTGTGGGGATCTGCTGGCAGGCTTGGGAGATAATTGCAGTGCATGAAATCTGAAGGTTAATTTGGCAGCTCTCTTCCTGCACCATTCCTGTTAATCAAGCAGACACATGCACTGTTAGCAGAGCATGGCTTTCCCAATTTAGTGTTTGATTTAGAGAAGGCTTTGCATGGATTCAGTATAACTACTGTAAGTTGCAGAGCCTTTTAATGTATTTGTGTTGTGGCTATCAAGTGAAAACGCAGCTCTGAAGAGTGCTATGTCCAGCATTTTAAAAGATGCTTTATACCTGGACACTCAAGAGATACAGAGCTTTCCAAATGACATTGAAAGGAAAGGAAAGAAATAGTTAAGACCCACATTTCACACTTAGCATAAGTCATTCTTTCTGTGAAATCTAATTCAGAAATGCTATTTCCTTCCCTGTGAGAACTGACAAACTTCTCTGTATACAGTGTGAATTAATATCGAGTGAATATGTGGACACAGCTAAACCATTAAACCAGCTCGGGATAACTACTTCTCTTTTGTTACTTCTACTTTTGATACTTCTATTTTTATAGCATTTTGATTTTCCCATCTATAATTAGTCTAGTTATTAATTGCCATTACTGTCGTTCTAGTTCTGCCTCAGATCAGTGTACCACAACTTAATTTAAATGCACAGAGAAATCTAAATAAAAATGTAGAATAATAATTTTAAAATTATTTTTAAAAAAATCCTTGGAAGTATAGCATAAGACTGATCTCTGAAATATTATTGTTCTACTTCCTGTGCATTTGGTGACTTTTACATTGTGCAAAATGCTTATATTTCTTTTTAAACTTCTAGGTGTTCACTAGACTGTTTTTTATGTGGTTGCTGAAGCATTTTCCTGGGACAGCAGGAATGATTGATGAACACACTTCAGGTAAGAAATGAAATGTATGCCATTTGGAGTGGCTGCTCATTACCTGTCCTCATGTTTTGGTTAAGCTTCAATAGTAGCAGGTTTTAATGTTGCAGCTTCAAAATTCACTTAATCAGAAATAGAAATCTCTTGTCTACATGAATGTTTACATGTGTCTGGCTGTAAATCATTGTGAGGTTTTAGATTTTCCTTCTCTGAAAACAGATGACATTGGAAGTTAAATTGAGTTTTAATGATTGAAAGATTATTACAAAATACAGTTCGTTGCTGCTAATTCTTCCATCAACCCACCTGCTCCTGCAGGAATTAGCTTCATCTACTTTAAATTACACCAGACTGCAGCATCTATTCCAGAAGGCTTCACTTTGCTAACCGCACTTGGACTACTAAAAATTGTTTAGTCTGATAATTCTTTGGTCAAAATATCTCCACAAAAAGAACAACTTCCTTTTTTTTTTTTTATTTTTTTTTTTATTTTTTTATATATATTTGTATTGAATTCTAAATGTATCCCATGGGAGAGGTGTTGATGAACTCACTCTCCAGTCAGTTCTGTTCTGCCCTTTGGGATCCAGCTTCATTCACTCAGGTTTTTGTGCTTGGCTCTGTCGTGGTCAGGACTAGTCTGGTGCAGGTTTCAGATTAATTTTTCTCAATGAATTCACTTCCATTAGAGATATGAATATGATGGAAAATCAAAAGAAGAGACTGTGTGCCAGCACACAAGTGTTTCTTTGCATGAAGCAGCAAACTCTTCCCCAGTCACCTTGTGTACAAGAGTTATCTCATGTTGACAAACTGTAAGATTATTCCTAATGCATAATTATCCTATAGAACTGATTAGAATTGTGGGAACAAACAAGCTGCTGCTATTGTCTTTACCCTTGCCACTGTATAAAAGCATTTCCTTAACTTTTGGATTTTATTCCACCTTAGCAGTTACAGATGTAGGTCTGACTATAAGGGCAATTTCAGCATTTCTTGAGCATTTTAAGTAACTTAACTCATTCTTTGAGGCTATGCCAGTTCAGGACTTGGCTATCAAGTTGCTGATACTCTCAAAAAATATCCCAGGCTTGTTAAAACCTACACAAAGGTAGAGAAATTTGGTCTTCAATTCTTCCTCTGTCACAAGCTTTCTGGGGAACCACAAATGATTTATTCGGTCCTCATATCAGTAGGAGATAAGGGCCTAGGTACCTTTGGGCTTTTGTCTGTGGTAGAGATGTCAGTGTGTCTAACCAGAGTACTAGTTTTGCACTGTTCTGATGTGCCCAGGGCTACACTGAGCTTTCTGTGCACGTGATCATCACCCTGTTGTGCTGGTAGTGCAAAGCTGCTCTGAAATGAAGGTGGCTACTGTCAAACATGCATTTGGACTCAGGTAAAAGACCTGGGCTTATTTGTAAGTGGTGCCTTAGTACACCCATGGGCTTTAGTTAACCTCTGGGCTCCCAGTCATACTCTTCTTCCTCTGTAAGAGTGTTGCAGAGAGGTGTGGTGAAGGCTGCATTGTGTTCAGACTGGAGCCAGAGTTGCAGTGGGTGCAGCAGGCAGTTGGAGAGATGTCTTCAGGCAAGGGTACAGAACACACAAATGGATGACCTTGGGGTGTGCTCCATTCTGCAATGGGCAGGCTGTAAGAGCATAAACACAGCAAATGCATCAAAATGTCACTGTCAGATCAAGGGACCCAGGTTAAGCCTATACCTTTAGGGAAGGTGTAGTATCCTATCCAGGGTAGTGGCTGGTAACTAGTGCCAGGAGAGGAGAGAGGAGCGCTTCCCAGATGAACCTTTCCTGACCTGCAGATGAAGAACCTTGTGAGTCAGTGGTGGCTTCTGTGTGGGGTAGTTTTGTATATGCTTTCTCTTGTGAATTTGTCACATTCTGTTTTGAACCCAGGTGATTTTTTTAGGCTCTGCAGCTTCAGCTATTCAGCTGAAGGAGAAGGGAAGAGAGGGAAGAGAGGCAGGGAGCACACCCTGAAGGGAACCTCCTACTTGCTGACTTCATTTAACCTGGGGACTAGGACAACTTGTCAGGAGGTTGCGGGGTTGGACTGTTTCTTCCCAGGGGTATGGTGGGAGAGGATAATGGGTCTGAACTCTAGAAGGCTTCTTCTTAAGTAGAGAATCCTTCTAGACTAAAATCTCCCAGAAGTGAAATGGAACTGCAGGGCTTCTGCAGCTCTCCCACTGTTGGTGCCTTCCCATTGTGTAGGTTTGAGGTGCTCAGGCCTCTCTTGCTTCATTCTGAGCTCATCTCCTATGTGTTTAATAGTAATTTGGCAGTTGTGTTGCCTTTATGTTCTGTACCTCCTTGAGTTCCAGAAAGCAACCGAGAAGATGCTCTGTCTCCTGAGCTGTGAGGCAGTCAGATCGTGGTTTTTTTACCTGACACAAGTCAAGATTGTGTGAAAGGCACTTTAAAATATCCTGGGGACACCTGAGCCTCCCAGCAGCACACTAAAATATAAGACTGTTAATCAGAATTGATCTATATTTGTTGTTGTTGTTTTTTACATAAAAATGTTGCTTTTGGGTTCACAGAAACTCTGGATTAAAAAAAAAACCCAATAAAGCAATCACCCAGTAGTGTCTTTGTAGCAAAATCATTGCACTGAGGGCCTGACTAAACATATTCCAGCGAATGCATCAAGGCTATGGAAGGAAGTGGGAATATTGCATGAATCTACCTAGCTGGCTTAAATGGACTCACAGAATACACTATGCAATATATATGATGTTAACTATTGTGGTAGGATTGCCAAACTGGAAAGGCTTTGCTGAAGGTGAACCCTCTGCAAAGGTGAATATGCAAAGTACAGAACACAGAGTACTAAAGTTTTAGGAGTAAAAGCTTTGAAGATTCTGTAAAAGCAAACAGAACTAATAACATCTCTTCACTAAAATCTTAGAACCAGATGAGGGAGAATAATTTAATTATACTGATTCTCCTTGTTGGCAGATTTGGAAGACAGAATTTATGCAGCTGGGTAATAGTTGGGCTTGTTTTTATTCTCCAGTATTGTTTTTCTTCAAAACACAGTGGAGTTGTTGGACTTAAGATCCATTCTTGATTACAGAAACAGGTCAATGCTGTACACTTATTTCCATCCCATCTGCCCTCCTTTTCCATTCTGTGTGTATATTTGAGGCAGAAAGTGATAAAGCAGCTCTTAGAAAAAGATTGCCTTGATGTGCAAGGCCTTCAGCTGAATCCTTATGAGGCAAGGTGGATGTAGTATATAATTTAAGGTTTTTCCAATTGTGTTTGTTTTGATGGCTCCTGGAAAAGCACATAGCAGACTACTAATCCAGCTTTCTTGCTCAGAGGAAACTGTCAGGCTCCTTGATACTTGAGTCCCCAGAAAATGGTCCAGTCTTCCTTTTCTTTTCCTCTATAGCAGGGTATAACTAGATTGTAAAGTTTTGGCAGGACTCAACACACGAATACTTCTTGAATCTCTCACAAAGTTTTTGTAAAACTGATGCTGGAACTGGAATAAATGAGTTTTCTATATTCTCCCTCACGTTAATTAGGTGAAACAGTAAGTTTTATATTTGTCCAGGAAGAGGTCAAAGCAAACAAGAAATCCAGAATGAAGGAGCCAAACAAGGGTAAGTAATGATCCAGTTTCTGAAACTGGCAACAACATACGAAGAGTTTGGAAAAAGTACACTTGCAAGCTTCTGTTATTATTATAACCTCTTGAACAGAATAATCCAGGCCAAATAGCTATAAACGCTTTCCAATAGAGAAGTTTATGACCTAGTTTCTGACTGAAACACAGTATCATAGTGTGTGGAAAGAACTGGAATGAAGATGCTGATGGCAGTGCCTCTGGAGCGCTGTATTATAAAATTGGTGTATTTAGTCATTCCTGCCCTTTGCAAATACTTGTTAAGTGGAGTCAAGTGGAGTGAACTTGAAACACAGGGGTTTTTTTCAGCAGACATTTAAATGCCTGGGTTGGCATGCACAATTCTCATGGGATGTCTGAATATTTTTTTTTTAGCAGAGCACTGTTTGGAAACATAATTGTTCTAGGATTATTTCAACAGGAGTTCAGCATTTACAGGATGCCTTTCCAGTTCCTTTGTTCCTTTAGAGAAGTGAAGAGAGGGGGAAAAAAAAGGTGCATTTAGTCTGTTCACAATTCTCTGTTCTGAAGAGAGACAGAGAAAACTTTGATTAGGCTTCATTGAATTCATGGCCCTCCTGTGAGGAGCAGGGCAAGGAGTTGAGTGGAATGTACTGGGAGGGAATGGGAACAAAAATGAGCTTGTGATTCAATCAGCAAATACTCTTAAATTGGAGAAATATTTCTCTTTGCTTCTGCCTACCCTTGCAGGAGGCATCTGAACAGGCCACATTTTTGATTAACTGCCCTGGTTAGAGGTGACCAACGTGGTGCTTCTTTGGGGACGAAGGAACTCGGAGTATCACAGTATCACAGAGTATCAGGGGTTGAAAGGGACCTTGGAGATCATCGAGTTCAACCCCCCTGCCAGGCAGGA
>JANHGL010012340.1:10287-22953 GCA_024611195.1 Ceyx melanurus | reverse complement strand
GGAACACTCACTGATACAGGCAGTAATTCAAGCTCAGAATCATTGACTCAGGTGCCCATTTCCCCAGACACTAGTACATGTCCTAACCTGACTTTGCTGGAAGAACAGAGCTCAGTAGAAGATGCAGGTTATTTTGAACTATGCATACCATAAGTTCTAGTGAATCCTAAAGCATGTTTCCATGGGATAACACAGTAAAAGTCTAGCAGAAGAAAAGCACACTTGGCTGATAGAATGAATAGCAGCAGCTTCCCAGACCTGGTAAAGAACCGAGAACCACTCTGGTCATTGACTTAAATTTATATACCCAGTTAGTTACAAGTATTTACCATCAGCTGTAGCCACCTCCTAATAATGACTCCAGGTGATAAGAATCCAAATCTCCAAGTTGCTCTGCTTTAAAGCCCCTATTCTGGAGACAACTTACAATGTCTAAACTAATAGCACTGTTCTACTTCATTTTACATAGCAGGCGTTAAAAAGAAAGGTCAGTTAATTCTGCAGCTGTTCTACAGTTACTGTAGAGTCTCAGCATGCCCCCTAATATTTGCTTTGCCTAGAATTGTTCAAAGCAACATTCCTTTAAAAGTTCATGGAAATATTTCCATACAACCACTTATTAAGGGTTTTTTTCTTGAGTTCTTTTTTTAGTATGTATGGTTGGGTTGGTTTTTTTTTAGGACAGTTAAGATATAAGAGAAAATGATGGCAAGGAATACCATTAGCAATGAATCTGATAATTATGAATAGCAATGGTACAAGAGGCTAAAAACAATAGCTGTGATCACTGCAATAGAAACAGAAGTGTTATAGATTACTATAATTCAAATAGAGGACTATTTAATTATTTAAAAAGAACTCTAAAAAAGTCAAATAGAACACAAGTTTCAATTTTGTTCTTGTTTCATACATTAATCTCTCTGGTGATATTTGTACATTAAATATTTAGTTGTAAGTAACACATAAAATTGAAACAGCTCAAAATTAACATCTTTATATGTATGTATTCTGTAGTGAGGTTTGGCCTTCTCACATTAAAGGTCTCTGTAAATAGTACTGTACAAATAATAGCTATAACTTTACTTAAATGATGGTATTTTGCTGACAACATTTTTGAAATATTTGGATCAGTGTATGTAGCACAGATCCCATTGGAACCAGTCATATTGTGCAGACACTGTAATCCTCTTCTGAGGATTACTCTGAACCTATGAACCAATTTCACAGTGTAGAACAGTAATGTTTTATTTTGAGAGTTTTATTTACTCATAAAGCTGGGACAGGACTGTGGCAGTTCATCTTTTCCAACTTATGTACATTTAATGTACAAAATTTCATTTCCTATGTGCTTTTTAAAACATTGAGAAAAACATAGAAACTATTCCAGTTCATCCTTACGGAACATTTTCCTGCAATTTCTAACCTAAATATTAATGTACAATATTCATAGAATCATAGAATGTTAGGGGTTGGAAGGGTCCTAGAAAGATCATCTAGTCCAGCACCCCTGCCAGTGCAGTATCACTTAGACCAAGTCACACAGGAACACATCCAGGCTGGCTTTGAATGTCACTATCTGCTCTACTTTTTATTCATCATTTCATATGAATTTTACAAGCATTCTTGAACAAATCATTTTGTATACTGTGCCTTCTGGCAGAGTCTGAATTCAATAGTAAAAGCAATAGCAAAAGGTAAAAAGCCAACCTTTTTGTTTGAGGCTGCATGTTAAAAAAAAAAGCCCTTAGTCTAATGTATTTATAGATTTGTAAAGGCATAGCTGAGCTATGCATTGCTCTCTTGGCTATGATGTCTTTAAAGTTACCCTACCACGTCACCACAAAAAATTTCTCTGTACTTGCTTCTGAGCAGAACTGAAATTGCAACTTGATCATCATCAAACTTTAGCTTTCCTGTTTCACTTTGAGCATTTATTATTACTTCTGCCTATTTAAATGTATCTAAACTGATTTTTCATTCAGAAACCAATATAAACTAATAATAGGTGAAGTAAAAAACAGCCAACATAAGTGCTCCTTGATTCCAGGGGAATGTTTCTTATGATGAAGTATTAATACATTACTTTTTTATCATAACTAAACTTTACCTTAGAAGAACTGTAACATCAACAGGCACTTTAACAACCGATGTTATTGGTCTTTAGTTGCTGACAAGGCTGCCTACCTGATGGGTTTGAACTCAGCAGATCTGCTTAAGGCCCTCTGCTACCCCCGAGTCAAGGTTGGGAATGAATACGTGACCAAAGGTCAAACCGTGCAGCAGGTAACAAAAATCATTGTTTTGTTGATAGATCTACTCTTTCTCTTTTGCTCTGCAGGGTAACTACAAGCCTTCTGGTTTTGATTTTAGGTATACAATTCAGTTGGTGCCCTGGCAAAGGCTGTCTTTGAGAAGATGTTCTTGTGGATGGTTGTTCGCATCAACCAACAGCTGGATACCAAGCAGCCCAGACAGTACTTCATTGGTGTCCTGGACATTGCTGGCTTTGAGATCTTTGATGTAAGAAGAGTGTTTTATTGCCGTACTTTTAGAAGTAACACTGTTGTCTGCCAGAGTACTTAAGAAGGGAATATATGGGTTGGGTTTTTTTTCCTTTTTCTTAAATGCTTTGATCCTTTCAGACTGAATATAAAGCAACATGATTCCTGCAGTTTTTTATTTGGGAGCACATTTTTGTGTAATATATATGCCAATGGAAATCCATAAATGCAGATTTTTTACAAATTACACACAGTAAAATAACACAGAGCTTGGTACCTAATGCAGAGATACCAGTTCCATAAAAGCAATGCTTTGAAATCAGAATGGAAATGCTGGATAAAAGGTTGCACCATGGTGTCTGAATTAGCACAATCTAGTTGATGTCAAAAATGACAAGTCTGAAATATTAAAGGGGCCTAAGGTTCTAGGTGCAGTAAATACATGATAAAGTTTAGCTTGACAAGACACACACTGACAGAAGTTGCAAACTCCTTGCTGAGCAAAGAAAGAACACTTACTTATCTGCCTATTATTTCATACAAAAAGCCAGCACTTCTCTCTGTTCCTCATATATTTGCATATATAGTAATTTATAATTTACTATAAATTGCATTTATAGTAATCTTTATAATTGTGCAGTTCAACAGCCTGGAGCAGCTGTGCATCAACTTCACCAATGAGAAACTGCAACAGTTCTTCAACCACCACATGTTCGTGCTGGAGCAGGAGGAGTACAAGAAGGAAGGGATTGAATGGGAGTTCATTGACTTTGGGATGGACCTGGCTGCCTGCATTGAGCTTATTGAGAAGGTATTTGTGTACTTCACAATGTCTAATATTTTCAGATATGCATTAGTTTTCTATATATTTATAAATGAAGCTTGATAGTGTGAATGTGATGTTGTAAATATATGTTTATTTCACATTTTTGTCTGCTGACCAGAAGAACAACACCTGAGAGCATCAATATCTTAATCTGATAGTCTTTTTATGAAGATATAAGTAGATGGATAGATGAGGGAAGGGCAGTGCATGTGGTATTCCTTGACTTCAGCAAAGCTTTTGATACTGTCTCCCATGGGATCCTCACAGTCAAACTTGAGAAGTGTGGGTTGTATCATGGTGTAGTAAGGTGGAATGGGAAGCGGCTAAAGGACAGAACTCAGACAGTTGTGGTCAGTGGAGCAGAGTCTGGATGGAGACCTGTGACTAGTGGAGTCCCCCAAGGGTCAGTGCTGGCTCCAATATTATTCAATATATTAATCAATGACCTGGACAAGGGGGTAGAGAGCACCCTCAGCAAGTCTGCTGATGACACCAAACTGGGAGGAGTGGCTGACACAGCAGCAGGTCGTGCTGCCATCCAGAGAGACCTGGACAGACTGGAGAGCTGGGCAGGGAGAAATTGAGTGAAATTGAACAAGAGCAAGTGTAAGGTGCTGCATCTGGGGAACAACAACCCCATGGATCAGTACAGGCTGGGGGCTGATGTACTGGAGAGCAGCTCTGGAGAAAGAGACCTGGGGGTCCTGGTAGACAGGGGGTGACCATGAGCCAACAATGCACCCTTGCATTGCCCAAGATGGCCAATGGCATCCTGGGATGCATTAGGAGAAGTGTGGCCAGCAGGTCAAGGGAGGTTCTCCTCTTCCTCTACTCTGCATTGGTGAGACCCCACCTGGAACACTGTGTCCAGTTTTGGGCACCCTACTTCAGAAAGGACAGAGATTTGCTGGAGAGAGTCCAGCGCAGGGGCTCCAAGATGCTGAAGGGAGTGGAGTATCTCCCTTATGAGGAGAGTCTGATATAACTGGGGCTCTTTAGCCTGGAGGAGACTGAGGGAGGACCTCTATCAATATATTATGTGAATCTGTGAATCTGTGAACCTGTGAGTGTAGAGAGGATGGAGCCAGACTTTTCTCCATGTCATCCAATGACAGGACAAGAGGCAATGGGTGCAGGTTGGAGGTCAAGAGGTTTAGGGTCAACACAAGGAAAAGCTTTTTCACAGTGAGGGTGACAGCTCTGGAAGGGGCTGCCCAGGGAGGTTGTGGAGTCTGTTTCTCTGGAGACACTTAAGACCTTCCTGTATCTGTTTCTGTGTGACTTGGTTAACGTATTCCTGCTTTGGCAGGTGGGTTGGACTAGATGATCTTCTAGGTCCTTTCCAACCTCTAACATTCTGTGATTCTGTGACCTGGCCCAGGTCCCTATTGTGCTCTCCTGCCCTTTACTGTATTTTAAGTGAATTCCTGAGCTCTGAACCTACTGAGCAATATCACAACGCTGGTGTTGTAGAGGACTGTAGAAACTGCCTTTTTTTTCCTGGCATAAAACTTACTTCGTTCAGCTGCCAGGTCATCCCTTGCAGGAGCTCCTGAGTACTGTTCAGATGTTTCTTCAGCAGCACTGCTAGTATATCTTCAGTTAACGTTCTAAATGTCCAAGTTTTGAGTGAGGCATATTCATCTATTTCCATCACAGATACTGAAAGGGATCAGTTATTGGAGTATCCAGAAATGTGTTGTGCTGAGAGTTTTGACCCAACCTGCTTAAACTCTACACTTCGGTGTGTTTTGGGGTTTACAGCTCGGTAGGTGTTGTTTTTTTTGTCAGCTGTAGGATATTTAGAGATTTATATTAGGAGCATGGAAGTAATTTCTATTCAGTAGCTTCTGCATTGGTGTTTGTATTTTTCACTTTTGTAGGCATAAGTATTCTGCCATCCAGGATGGGCTCTCCCATGCAGTAAATTCACAGCTTGCTGAATGCTGCTGCTGTTCTGCTGAAGGAGGGATCAGAATAGCACTTTTTTTTTTTTTTTTAATGCCTGGATAATTGTGTGAATGTGGTCTGGGCGCCTGACCTTCCTCCTCCACCTTCTCAGGGCCCTCAAAAGTAACCATAATCCTCCTGGCTCCTGTTTCTTCTGCCAGAAAAATACATCAGCTTTAGCTTGGAAAACATCCTGCTCTGCAGATGTGCTGGGACCAGGGTGGGTGGCCCCCCAGGGTCAGCTGTCTGACGCCGTCGTCTCCTTGGCCCTCTCTGGACAGATCAATTCTGGTTCCGTGGCTGCTCTGCAGGCAGCTGGGGAGCCTCTTCTCTTATTCTGGGGGTCAGTGTTGCAGTCACATCCCACTGGATTTGGACACTGGGTACATGTGGTGACTCATGGGTTTGGTTTATAGGTCAACTGAAAATTCAGCTTGGAAGTTTAAACTTGTTTTAATGTGCTTACAACAGCAAGTTTAAAAACATTAGTATTTTTTATTCGGAGGGTCCCAATTAGCACATAGACTCTCAGGGAGAAGTTAAGTTTAGGTTGAAACTTTTATTCTGCAAGGAAACAAAGAGGATGGTGGCTTATTGCTGCAGGGCAGATGTTGGAGGAGAGGGGGTGGGATTATCTCTTATGAGCCCTGAGTGGGCTGGTGGGAGGACTGAGCCTCTGCTGTGTACCCCAGTCGGATAAGCAATATGTTGGACTAACAGGGGAAGTGAATTAGAAAACCTTTAGTGTGTCTGTAAAAAGTAAAAGCCTCTGGGACCATAAACTGGGAAAGACAGCACAAGGCTGCCCAGCCAGGAAATCCCAGAGGCACTGGTGAGATGGCAGACCCAGGGAAACTGGGAGTCTGGAAACCAAGAAGTGAGAATTTTGCCTTGATGAAAACAAGACTGAGCAGGAATATTGTCTTGTCAGAAGGTTTGGCCGTTGTCTGATGGAGTTGGTGTCTGCCCTGCTCCTGCTGGTGCCCAGCCTGGCTGGATTTTCCCAGGACACAAGTATTGACTTGAGAGATTTCTGTGTGCAGTTGAATTGCTCTGGCTGGGCCACCCTTGGCTCGGCAGATTCCGGTCGGTGGAGCGACGTTGGTGGCAGTGCTACTGTGTCTCTGCCATCTGTAGCTTCAGATACGCTGGAGATTAGGCCTGTTTCAAGCTGTCTCTTTCATGGCCATACCCCTCGTCTGATCCCAATCATTAAAAGATTAGGTTTCTTGAAATATCAGCATTTGTCAGCCCCCTGGCTGGAGCAAACCACTTAGTCCACGGATGCAGGAAAGCTTGAATAGGTTTTCAGTGTGAAAGAAACGTCAAGTTCCTAAGATGTATAATTTATACAGCAGAATAGTCTTTCACCTGCAGAGTGCTGGGAAATGCCGGGGGTTTTGTGTGTTCTGGTCAAGGGCAGGCACTGATAAACTGGTGGCAAAAGAATTGTGGTGACAGTAGTTGTTTCTTCTAGGTAATGAGCACAGTAAAATTGGGAATATACATCAGGGATGGAGAGTGCTGACCTCTTGGAGTTTCCAGAAACCACATTGGTTTAAAATGTTGGTTTTATTTTCTTTGGAGAATGTGTTGAAGATTTTGAGCTTTGCGTTTTTCAAAATAGAGCCTTTGTCATGAAGAAAAATTGAGTACTTGCTACCCCAAGCTCTATTAAAAAGCCCCAAATGGCAGGCATAGTGGAGTGTTTGATTCCCATGCTGTGCTTTCTGAGGAAGAGTCTGAAAATAAGCAAAAATGGGGCTTGTGATGCTTTGGCAACTGAGGATTTGGCCAAAGTGCACATGGTTTTTGTTTGTCCAGAGGGGACTGCTGCCTTGCTTCACTGCTTTATGTTATGCTTCACATTTCACCACCACAAAGAAAAAGTCCAGGCTCTATGTCCTGTGTCTGAAAACGTTCCCAAACTTCTGGACATGGGCCCTTTTCTCTAGGGCTGGTCTTGTGACATGTGTCTGGGAACATCCTTGATTTTATGCTTTGAGCTGGGATCTAGATTCTAATGTGTCTGAGTCTGTGCAGCAGAGCTGCAAGTGTTCATGGTAACACCCAGCATGGGCAGAGTGATGGTTTCTGCCTTGCTTTGAGTAGATTCTGCTTTGAGGGTAACCTTTTGTTTTCCCTGTTTGATCAGTTCTTACTGAAAAACACCCCCTGCCCTCCCTACCATTACAATAAAATGTTCTTGTGTGTTGCGTGGGGTTTTTGTTTGTGGTTTATTTTTGTTTTTGAGATTGTTCATACAGAAAACCCCAGTATATGCTTTGAGTACAAAGATCCATTCTCCTATTTATTCATAAAATCACAGAATGGTTTCAGTTGGCAGAGCCCTTTACAGATCATCTATTTTAACCTCCTTGCCATCTTTCACTCAATGAGGTTTCTAAAAGCTGTGTCCAACCTGAATTTAAAGACTTCCATGGGACAAAAACTAGGCTGGATTAAGTCCTGTGGATGTTCTCTGTGTTAATAATAAAGTAATTCACATTATCACATACAGATCTTTTGAGAAAAAAAAAATTAATTTTATTCTTATTTAAAATACCTCAAACTTTCAATGCTCTGATTATTTACATCCCCTTTATTTATTTTTTTTTTAAATCTGCAAATTTTTCCACATAATTTCCTTTAAGAGGGCTGTGATGTGATTCTGTGATTTTGTGATTCTGTGATTGCCTGCTCACAGCTGTTCACTTATTGTTTAATTTTAGTCTGACTGAAGCAGTAGGTCTAGACATCATTGGTTTATCTCAAGGGGAACTTGCTTGTTGATCTTTCAGTGTTACCCATGGGCCTACAGCATGTGATACATACATTTAGAAGTGACGTCATCATGTGGTTTGGTCTGCAGAGCCAAAGAGGAGGACAAGGTTGTTTTTTGCAGGAAGATCTCACCAAATGCAATTAGCTGAAAGTACAGTTCCACTAAGGGTTTGCATCTGGCTGCCTGGGGAGGGAACTCCACAGTTAAACCAAGCAAAGCAAGGACTGGATTGCAGCACTATACAATTTATTGATTTATTTTTTTAGCCGTTTAACTTTACAAATGGACTGGAAACTGAAAAATGGTGCTAGAAGGGGGTGATCTTCAAACCTTGTCTGATGTGGATTCTTGAACTTCAGGAATAACTGTTATCATGTCTCTGAAATTCGACCCTAAATTAGGAGTTTCTGTGGGGATGCTGGTCCAGGGATATGCTGCATGAACTGGGCTTTGGGCAGGATTGCTTTCTGTGTTTGCACAGGAGGAGGGATGGGGATGCGAGGAATCTAACAAAAAAACAGTCTTTCTGAGATGCAAATGTTTATTGGAGTTGGTTTTAATAATAGTGCCATAGGAGGAGAAGTACAGTGGTATTTAAGTGTAACCTTGGCTCAAACACGATGCTGTGAAGCTTCTCCCCTATCTGTAAGGTTGCTCTGGATGTTCAGTGTAGTGCTCCAGCCAAAGTCAACTGTGGGTCAGGGGTGGGTGTTCTGTGTGCAGATGATCTAGAGAAGCACATAGCAGAAGCATCTGTGAGCTGCAGAGCTTCGCTGTCTTCACACAATGATTTGAAACATCACTAAGCTTAAAAAAAAAAAAGCACACACTTTCTCATGGCCTGTGTAATGGGGATTCGTAATTACAACAGGAAAGCATATACAGTAATTAAAACACAGAGCAGAAGAATTAGTCAAATGTGGCACAAATGCCCAAGAAAGCGTCTGCTTGAGCTGTAGATATAAATGAAACACTAGCCAATATTACTTTGAAAGGCTTTAATTACATCTGTTTTAATTTAGGATGTAAAATGCAGGATATGTTTTTTTAATATAAATTTAATTCATAGTTAATCTGTAGATTGCAGTGTTTTTCCAGTAAGAATGATGTACTTGGAGTGGGATAATTGAAAACTTCCCTTTCAAGCTGTTTGTCACTGTTGCAGGGCACACTGTCCAGACCTGTGTGTTCTGGTGTAACTGGTGGTGGATCATTGAACAAAAAAACCTCACTCTTGGTTTTCATGGAAGTGCATGATTATACAGGGAATTGGCCATGCTGTACCTGCAGGAAACCAGGCATCAAAACCTAGTATCTTTTCCACAGTATTTTTTGTTATGTGCACACAGTAGGACTGGAGAATAGTGCTTCTCAAACTGCTCTAAAGCTGACTGCTTGTAAATGAGAAAAACAAGGTGCTTGTGCTAGTCAGTGTGGGTTTTTAGTTGTTGATTTGTTTGTTTTTTTCTTCTTTAATTAACCTTTTCCAAATAAGAAAGACACCTTGTGTGTGCATGTTTTGTTTCACATATACTGTTTGATGACTGCTGGAGTCATGCACCAGTGAAGAATGAGTTCAGAATTCTCCCAGTGAGAGAGCACAAGGACCAAGCAAGAGAGGGACTGGGATTCTCACAATCCTGGCTGCTCATAGGATGGATTTTCAAAGTGCAGGTTACAATGATCTTAGATCCGAGGATTTGAGAAGATTATCTGAGTGAATTTCAAATGCTACTGGATGCTGTATTGGAGGAGTTGTGCAATAAATAGTGAGTTGGGCAAGAAAAGGTCATTTGCTGTCCTTCCACTCAGGCAGATGAAGGACAACCAGGAACTGCTGCTCAGTGAGCCTGGGTTTTAGTCCTCATGTAAACACAGACACCAATGTGTTTACTCATCAAAAATGAGTAAAGCAGTGGATTTAAAAATAGAAACAGAGTATATCTAAATAACAGAAACTTGACTTAGAAACTGTGTCTGGCTAACAGAATCATGGGTCTTTAATAGTTTAGTTACATAAATGGAGAAATCAGGCAAGAAAAGTGGGATTTTTTATTTTATTTTTTTTAACAATTACAGTATTGGTAGTAGTAGGAAACTGCAGTTCATATAATGTGGCTTAAGGGGAGTAACATACAATATTTTCCTGTAAAACCTTACTTAAAATACCATTTTAATTGACTGGTCTGTGAAAGTTGGTACACTGAAACTGAAAACTGGCAAAAAAATAATAAAAAAACCAACCCAAGAAACAAACCAGAAACAGATGGCAGTAACAATATACAAAGCTAGGGAGTGTTATCAAGTGAGCAGTGTAATGCTTTTCCCATCTTATTTTAATATAGCTTAATGTAGGGATGTGCCATGCAGATGCATGGTGACAAATTCTACAAGCTCTCTTCCATTTGACTGTATTTTCCCCTGCACATAGGGATAATCAGCTCTTCACAAACAGCTTATCCTCGTGCTGGGAGCAGGATCTGAGGCTAGATGTTTTTAGCAGGGTGTTGATTTTTGTCAGAGGCGTGGCTGCACCACAGTTTTCAGGATGATGTCTCTGAGAAGAGTTTGGTCCATTTGGTGTGGGGTGGGAGCATCATTTTTTAAATGCCTCCAGTAAAATTTTGGTCCATCAGTGACATGGTACTGGAGATCTCTATTGTAAGAAGTCCTCTCCACAAATAAGAGGCTCAACAAAGCAGAGATTCTCTTGTTACTGCTTCATGTGATTGCTGAAGCAAGTGCTTAAATCCATAGGAAAACCCCGCCAAACACCAGGAGACTTCTGATAAAATCCTGAGCACATGGCAGTGCTGTGCCTTGATGCATCTTTTGTCCCCTGATGTACCTGTTAGAATAGGAACAGAGTCATAAGGATTTGTTTGACTTGCACCTCCTCAGTACTTTAGTAGCTATGGTAGCAGATAACCAGTGCTCTGCTAAAAATGAAGTGACATTATCAGTAGAATTAGACCAAAGCTGGCTTTTTTTAAAATTTTTAATTTTATTTTTTAAAAAACTGTTGGTTTCGCTTGGTGAACCACAAGAGAAGTTGCTGTCACAGCCAGGCAATGTTGAGTCTGCTGTGCCAAAGGGAAGAGTGGAGAAGATTCAGTGGATTTGCTGGTGGTCCTGTCTCATTTGGTGAAAATGGGGACCACTGATGTATTTTTCAGGCTACTTTTAATTGTGAAAGCAAGGAAATATTGGAAGCATGCTTCAGTTTTTCTGTTGTATCTTGGGAACTTTGGGTTCACTTCTGTTAGCTGATGGAGTTTTAGAAACCTGGAAGCCTCTACTGCTTGGGAAGATACTATTTGGGAAAAGTAAACAGTGATGGTAGAAAACCAGGTTAGAATAACTTTTTTTTGGCCTGTCAGACACATCTATGACTCACAGTTAACTGATGATTCTAATAACAATGAAAGACAGAGCAAAAGCCACTTGTCTTTTCTCATTTTAATGCCTAAATCTTTAGACAGTCTTAGTCCAGCTTCTGGAAACTCAAAACCATTGTAATGCTACTACATCCTTAGGAAGTACATGGCTTGGAGAAGAGAATATACCTAGACCATCAAGTTAAAGCCAGTTCCCTCTAAAAGCTGACAAAAAACCCCAAGATTGTATTTGAAAATAACTAGGAAAAAAAAAAAAAAAGGATCTGTCTAGAGAATACTCGAAACAGCAAAAACATTAAAATACCCACCCAACTCAAACAAATACTCCCAAGATAAACAGTTAAACTCTGGTCCAGTCAGTGTCTCCCATGTAGGGAAGAGACCAGGAGATTTAAATGAGTAGGGGATGCAGAACTGATCATCTGCTGGCTAGAAGGTTTGATCTCTACCAGTGAAATTCCAAGTACTTTGTGCTGCCTGCAGATGCTGGGAGGCTAGGCTGCCTGGGGTGCAGGGAGCACCTCTGCTGAAATGGTAATGGGGGCACTCAGTTTGTGCTATGCACTGAGTTTATACAACTGTGCCTTATGTTCATACTGATATTGACTGTTCTATAGATTTATTTTTAATATCACAATCCCTTATAATAACAGTGTTGTGGGAAAATGTATTAGAATGTTTCCTGAGCACCCAAGAACTGCTGAGGTAATCTTGACTGATTTTTTAATTTCTCCATTTTCTGTTATTAAAAAAGAAGTTGCCTCTGCTACCTAAGCTGAGAGTAGCTTGTTGGTGTTTGTGAGCTGCTAGAGCATAGAGTATAAAGATAAAGCAATCTGATAATATAAATCTTCTGACTTCATTAACACAAGAAATAATCAACATCTAGTTACAATAACAGAATCACAGAATAATAATGGTTGGAAAGGACCTCCTAGATCACTGAGTCCAACCAAACCTACAACAAAAAAACGACCATTTGAAATAAAAACACAAGCTGCCTCCCTGCCTCCCCCAGAGCATGTCCTGAAGCACCATGTCAGCTCCTTTCTTAAACCACTCCAGGGATGGTGACTCTACCCCCTCCCTGGGCAGCCTGTTCCAGGGCCTCACCACTCTCTCTATAAATAATTTCTTCCCAATATCCAATCTAACCCTCCCCTGCTGCAACTTCAGCCCATTCCCCTGGTTCTGTCACTAGTGACT
>JANHGL010012336.1:0-60818 GCA_024611195.1 Ceyx melanurus | reverse complement strand
TGTGTGTGTGTGTGAGTGTGTGTGTGTCCCACGCCCGCCCCCCGCGGCGCGGTGCCCGCTCCCCGCCCGCCCTGACGGCCGCTCTCCCTCTCTCCCCGCTCCGCCGCCCCGTCCCCTCCCTCCCTGCCTCCAGCAGAGCCTCCGCCTCCGCCTCTCCACCCGGCGCCTGGTCCTGGCGCGGCTGCCGAACGGTCCCGCTCGACGCCTCCCGGACTAAGTGCCTCTGTGATCGGCTCTCCGCCTTCGCCATCTTAGCCCAGCTCAGTCCCGACATGGTGAGTCCCGCCGGCGGGGCCGCGGAGGGAGGAGCAGAGGGGAGTGGTGGTGCTGGCGGTGGGGGGTGCGAGTGTGTGGGGACACGGCACCGCGACACTGGGGGGGTGGCAGTGGGGAAATAAAGAGGGAGGAGGGAAGGGGACGCGACCGGGATGGAGCGGAGCATCCTCGGCGTGAGGCTGTCGGGCACCGCGTACCTGCGCGGAGAGGCGGCGGGGACAGAGCCCGAGCCCTGCTGCAGTCCGGTGTCGCCGGGACCGTAGCGACACAGCGTGAGGCTTTCGCATCACCCTTCCCCGCAGCCCTGTCCTCTCCCCTTCCCCCCGACCCTGACCGCAGCTTTGGGCGAGGAACACGCACGGACACACACGCTGGGGCTGCCGCTGCTGCTTTTTCCCCCCTTCCATCCCTCCATCCCCGCGCTCTGCCTTGGAATACGGACGTCGCTAAAACGTGGTGGGCAGAGCAACCCCCGCCGGGCGTGTTCAACTCCCCGCGGGTACCCCACGCACGAAATCTTCGCACGTGTCTGGTTTCTAGGGAGGAATCGCTCCCCAACTCTCCTTCCCCCCTCCCCGCCTTGGGGTCCTTCTCCATTCACCACGCTGCTGAGGGTTTTTTGGGGAGTGGGAGATGAGGAAGGGTCCCCCCCCCCACTCCGGACCGGGGGCCTGTGGAGAGGAGGAGTTGGGAAGTTTTGGCCGCTGTGGGTGACACGAAGCCGGTGGCGCGTCTTGGTTGGAGCCTCCGGAAAAAAAGTGCGAGATTCCTCGAAATTATCGTCGGGCGGCTGCACCCTGAGTCTGGGAGCGGGGCGGGTGCCAGGGCACCGGAGGCAACAGCAAGGTGGTCAAAAAGGGCTTTGCAGGCTCCTCTCTTCCACCTTGTGCTATTTTGATTTGTATTTATTTTATTTATTTCTTTCTTTTAAGTAGTTCATCCCTTTTTGGACAGTTCCCAGATTCACGGAGCACAGCTCCTCCACCTAGTTCTTTTCCATCCGCCTGGGTACTGGGAGTTACTGGGCCCTTGCAATTATTTACTAATTATGCCTTGCTTGTCAAATGCTGGCTTAATTCAGCAAAAGGGGAGGGGAAAGGAAGAAAGGAAGGGTGATGGTGGTAAAGGGGGGGGGGATCACATTTTCCAAGATGAAGGTTTGGTTTATTATTAGAAACACTAATGTATTTGGTCCACTAGTTACCATGGAAACAACATCTGCACTGAAGTGGTTTTAAAGACACAGTGTTGGTTGTGTTTGCCCGGGCCCCGTGCAGGCCCAGCCACTACAGAGCTCTGAAACTGCCTCTGGGGTGTTGGGTAGAGCTGCTCTTGGGGTCCTCTTGAGAAAGTCACTGAGCTTCTGCTGTGGGTAGAGATGTGCTGGTTGAAGGATGCTCAAAGGTAGGACTAGGACTGGGTCCCTGCTTGCAAGGGTCCTGGAAGGAGGTGGTTGTATTGCTGCTGGCATCTTTGTACCCAGCTTCTCCCAGTGGTTGTTGTTTCTTTGACTTCCAGCCAAGCAGGCAGCCTGCTGGGCTGGTGCACTCCAGGAATGTTACCAAACCTTCTTGGGGTGGTCAGGTTGAGCTCATGTGAGCCAGCTGGGGCGCATCCCCTGCTGCTCTGTAACTCCTCTTTGAGCTTGCAGGGCTGTGTCCTGCCATCAGCAAGGCTTCACCCTTCAGCCCAACCTACAGCAGCTTAAGTGTCTGGCTCCAGAGGTTGTGATGACCACTGTGGTGACTGGTGGGTGAGCCTTGTCCCGTGCAGGAAGGACTCCATGCTGGCAATGCCAGAAACCCAGTCCTGACAAAGTTTAGAGACGTTGCATAGCTGGAAAAAATAAATTGTGATTTCTGCTGCGGGAGAATTCTAAGGTAAAGCCCCAATTGAAGGCAGCCCAGGTGTGTTGAGCTGCTGGTGAAAATCCTCTGTTTAGTTTTCTTCTGGAAGTGGGCAGAGAACCAGGCAGTGTGGGAAGAGAGAGAGGAATCTGTAAAGTTTCTCTAAGGGAAATTCTGTGTTCACAGAGTGCTTGGTATTATTTAACTAAGTAGCTAGGAGAAAAAATGGTTCATTTGACATGGCCAGATACTGCTGCTCCCTCAGCTCTAGGTGTCCACAGTGTTATCTGGATAACACAGGGTTGGTGTAAGCCCTTTATCATCTGTGCAAGTGTTTTTGCATCTGAGAGTGGGCTTGACTGCAGGAGGATGCAGCTTCCTTCCCCCAGGCATGTTTTATTATATCTGCAACTAACCTCCCAGCTGGTCCTTCGGGGGTTAGGCCTAAAATTGCTTTCTTCATCCTCTTTCCAACTCCACAGGCTGCTGGTCGGGTTACATTTTCACAACTCAATTTTTTCCCAGCCTGGGGTGAATTCAGGATGAGTCCTTTGTCCATGCTGGGGGGAAAGCTGAGGCCTGGCTACCTCCTGAGTCCCCCCTCTAAGCAAAGCCCAGGGTTTTTTGATGCTGTGGAGTGTGCTTCATCCAGGTCCCTGTGGCTTCCTGAGCAAGTATCATTCCAAGCAAGCCCTCAGTGCCTCCCTTCCCCAGAGGTGGCATCTCGTCATCGTCGGTGTTTGTGGCTCTGACATTTATAGTGCAGTTTTTCATGTGCCTTTGGAGCTCTCTGGACAAGAAGCTCCGTCCGCCTGTGTCATTAATATTATTTATTGCCATAAATCTCTTTTCTGGAGTCTTCGGCCTTGGCAGTTTGAAATATTTGTAACCCTGGTCTGGGAACAGCTTCTCTGTGGTGACAAAGGATCAGGAAAGGCTCATGGGGGGCGACTGCTGCTGCCCAGGCAGCCAATTCAGACTTGCCAGGGACAGAGTTTCCCCAGTCCGGGCCCTGAGAGTGGTTCATAGGATGGGGAAAGCAGCAGTTTTCCTTGATTTCAGTGAAGCTAGAGGCTGAAAGTGCTGTGTTTGGAATTGGTTCTGGTGATGGGCATCCCTAAATCGTGACAGAGCAGTTCAGACCCAGCTCAAAAGCTGGAGTCCAAATGACACTTTCTCTATGCCCCATTTCCCCTGGCCCTTGCTTTCTGGCTAGGCAGAGGCAGCCTCTTTCCCTGGCTCAGCACGGTGGCTGTTTGACCATCATAAAAGATTCAACCCTCTTAAATTAAGGAGCACAGACAAGCTTTTTGGGGCTGTCTTTTCATTTTGGTTTTACACTGTGCCTGTCTTGGCAGGGCAATGCTATTGACACTCTCAGCTGCTCCACCTGCTAACAGAGAATAGGGGCAAAAGGCAACTGCAGAGCCACACGTCTGAGCTCTGCCTTTGCAAACCACGGCCAGGCTGATTAAGAGTCTCGTGCTGGTGTTTTCAGTATTTGTTGGTATTCTTGGCAGTATTTTGGAGGTGGGAAGGAAGGAGAAGATAAGCAGGAGACCCTTTCGCTCTGTGGATGTTGTTTGAGTTTGGCTCGTGCTGTCTCTTCTGCCTACAAGCTCATGAAGTGCCTTTGTAAAGTCAGTCAAGCTTTAAAGCTTGGTTCTTACAGCACTTGGGACAGTAGGAAGACTGTCCAAATATATCTGTGCTCACCCTCTCCTGGTTTGCAGAGACAAGGCTGATTGGAATTAGCCATCTGAGCTCTGTTCTCATTTCTAGTGGTAGCAAAGGCTGAAAGGTGCTGGTGGCAGAATGTGCATGGATGCTGAGTTTGTGTCCTGATGAAATTTGGAAGAACTTGTCTCCATGGCAGTGTATCCTGACAGGAAAACCATCACCTGGAAGGGCTGTGCAGCACCTGTACGGTGGTGTTGGGTGTACTGTAGCAGAGCACACCCCAGAGCTGACTCGGAAGCAAGCTGGCAAGGCAGTGAGTGTGCCCAGTGAGCAGCCCTGAGCCTGGGAGAGCCCAGGGTGGTGCAAGAGCCTTTGTTCATGGGTGGAATGAGGTGATCTTTAAGGTCTCTTCCAACCCAAACCATTCTATGGTTCTATGTTTTATTATGCCATGATTCTGTTTCATTTGCATGAATACCAGGCACCTTTCATGGTGCTTCCTACCCAAAGGGACAGGGCTTTCTGAGCTCCTCTCTCAACTCACAACATTAACTTTTTTTTTTTTTTTTCCTGAAAAACTCCCAACACTGTGTGTGCAGCAGAGGAGAAGAAATCCTCTTTACCCTGGGGAAATAACAAAGCGTGGAGAGTAGACTTGCAGTGTACAGCTGGGATGTGCAGGCTGTGGGAAGGGAATCAGCATGAAGGTCTGGTGTGATCTTGTGCTATCTTGAAGATCTTCTGCCTGAAAAGATTGCCCTGTGCAGTGGGAGGTCTGTGTACTTCATGGAGAGTGTGCAGACACAAGGTGGGTTATTTTAAGGTCTCAAGGGCTTTGCTTGCAGAAGGAGTGGATACAGGTTTTCCACTAGCACACTTCCCTTGGAAAAATGTTAATGAATTAAAATCTTTTGTAAGGGTGTAGAAGTTCTGACATTTTGATAGAAAATTATGGCAGTGTTTCACTTGGGAAAGACTGGAGCACTTTATTTGGACATGAACATTTTATTAACATTTTTATTCTACCATTGTTCAGCATGTGAGATTTGGAGCCTGGATAAGTAGGAAACCTTTTCCATACCTTGAGAGCAGCCACTTCTCACATATACAGGAGTTCTCAGGTTTAGTTAATAATGAAACTGCTTCTCCTGCCACATTAACTAATTAATTCAAAAGCTGGATGTTTCTGCTGAAGGGAAGTTTTCAGTTTTGCCCAGATCAAAACCTTAAGGCATCAAACTCCTGCAAGTTTATACAGGGGAGGTCTAGGAAAGAGTTTTTTTAGACTGGTGTATCAGGCTGGGCTACAGCCAGAGCTGTTCCTGTGGCAGTAAATGAAACTGTGACCTTGGGCTAATCACTCCATTCTTTTCTGCTGCTGTTTCTCCAGCTGCAACACCCTTGCAGGTGACATCCCGGGCTGTGCTCATCCCTAATTGCACAGTGCCCCAAGCCTGAAGGGTGCTACAGCAAGCAGCAAGTGCTGTCAGCTCCCCTGGCAGAGCATTAGCAGCTCAGTTAGCAAGAGCTGTGCCAGGGTGAGCATTGCTGAGCTGAGAATATTTGGACTTTCGAGGTCCAAATCCTCTGCAAGCCTCCTGTGCCTGTGCTGTTGGCACCTCTGCCTGAAACCAGCCTGTCCTCTCTGGGCTGCTGCTGCATGGTGAGTGTCTCTCAGGAGCTGATTGTGCCTCTTGCCACGGAGCCCTTGAACTGGAAATGTTTTCTAAGCTTTCCTGGGGATTTGTGTTGTTACCACTGGACTCTCCTGGGATATGGAGAGACCAGAGTGAGAGTGAGAGAGGAACATCCAGCTGGACTCCTGCTCGTCTCAGGAGAGCTTTGTGCTGAGCCTGGGGAAGATGATGGTGTAAGTGCTGCTGGGGATTTCTGGAGTTTGCCCATCTCATGCTCCACAGCAGGAGCAGCTGCTGTGTTTTCTCAGGGGTGCCTTTCCCCGAGCATTGTGGCCACCCTTAGGAGCAGGATTCAGCAAATCACTGGCTTGTCTTTCATTTGCTCTTTAGGGGTGCTCTTTCCACTAAACCTGCTATATTTCCCCTGAGTGTCAGCAGATGTTGAGAGCATGGAGAAGAGAAGGCATGAACCAGCTGGGCAGTTTTCCCCTCCCACTCTCTCATAATATGATGAGGATGCGTGATGCCCTTAGATGGCCAAATGGGCCCACTCACAGTCTAGCTCCCTCTTACAAGAATTGCCTTATTTCAAATGTGGCTTCTTAGCAGAGGGGGCTGAATTGTGATCCTACATCGTCGCTTTGCTGGAAATCACCTGCTTTCAAAGGTTTGCTTTGTCATCACTGACCTGAACTCTGTCAGTTTGCAGTGCAGAGGGAATTTGGGGTAAATCTCACTTGAGCTTGGAGAGGACCCTGAGTCCATGTATGATTTATGTTGGGTTTTTAGCAGAAGAGGGTAGAGCCTGTGCAGTGCTTGAGGTGGCAAGGAGCAGAGAAATCCTGGGTTAGTTATATGGTGGGAGGCACAGAGGTTGCCATTGCTATAGATTGCCATTGCTAAATGCTATGCACAGGTATCTAAGAAGGAATCCCATCAGCAAATAAGTGATTTGTATGTGAACATATGTAATTAAGGGATCAGAAATGAGGGTGATAGGAAATCCCTCTCAGTTCTGTGCTTTGAGGAGGCACAACACTTGAATATATTAAGACAGGTAGCACACAAGGTAATAACAGAAGGATTTGGCTCAGCATAATAAGCACTCATCCAGCATCCCACCTCCTTCATGGCTGTCTCTGGATTCAGCTGCCTGTGGATCCAGAGGGTAGCTCTGTAGACACTCAGAGCTGACAGCTTCCCTCTGCTGAGTTTCTGCTCCGTGCTCGTGGATTTGCTCAGGTCTTTAACTCCTGACAGAACTCCAGGCACTGGGATTGCAGCACCAGGGTCTGCAGCTCTTCCCCCGCGAGCAGGAGCCAGAAAGCTCTGCACAGCCCTGGCAGTGACTCTTCTGCAGGCAAATGCTGCATCACCCTGTATCTCTTCATCTGAAGGGGACGTGGGAGAGGAACATGATCAAGTGGCTGGGAGCTTAAAACTGTTGTGGGATTCAGTGCTTCAGCATGAGTAATGCTGAGCCAAATTCACCCTTTGGTGTAAAGGCAAGAGCAGCACTGACATTAACCAAGTGACCCCAGGAGCAGACCAGGGCTGAGGTTAGTCCCTTGTCTTCAGCTGAAATTAAAGACTCACCGGGCACGTCCAGGCTTCTGCATGTCCAGGCGTTCCTAAGGGGTTTGGTGCTTATTTTGAGCTGCAGTGCTTAATGGCTTTTTGCCATGAAGGCAGCTTAGCAAGTGTGACAGCTGCCCTATTACCCAGCCACAGCTGACTGCTCTGGTGAAGGAGGTGTGGATTTAAGCCAGGACACCGGTCTTCCCAGTTCCCACTTTCCCCTTTCCTAACAGCTCTGAGGCTCAGCGTGTGCAGATTTGCCCCATCAAGGGTCAGAATGGTAACCAAGTGGGTGAATGGTACCTCTCTGGGATGCTCTGCTCCGTGTTCAAGCAGGATGACTGGTACAGACCGGGAGCGTGGGAGTGTGTGTGGGAGAGGATGATGTGTCAGGGGTGTTTGGCACCTCCGTGCTGATGGTGAGTGGAGGTGAGCTCTGTGAGATGGTTTAACTCTTTTCTTGAGGAGAAAAGACTGAGGGGAAAGAGGGTAAGGCTTCAAAGGTAGCTGTGGGAAGAGGGTGATCTGCTTTCTGTGACTGCCAGGGATTGGACTCAAATTGCAGTGTGAGAGATTTAATTTAGGCACAAAGGACAACCTTCCATCTGGAGGGATAGTCAAGCACTGAGAGCCTGGCCTCTGTCAGTGAAGGTTCTTGAACGGGCTGGGGATGGTTTAGCTGGTTTCAAGGCAGGCAGATGGGTGGGGTGAGGTGAACTTGTCAGGTCTCCCTCTCTTGCCTGTAATTCTGTGAACTAGATCCCCTGTGTGTCAGCTTCTTGCTCTGTGAAAGAGAGAAACATGGCAGAGGTGTGGCACGCTGCTGGGAGGTGAAATTGGATGAAGGCAGATGGGGAAGTGCCTGGTGGGTCAGGGCATCAGAAAGCTTTGGAAAATCAAAAAGCATTTGGAAAAATCAGTGTCTGCCCAAAGCTGGGGAGACCACCTGGCCTGCTTCCCATATCCAGCCTTAGCTGCTGAGCTGTTGTTGGCTTATGTTTATAATGTGTTAGTTACTTGGACCACCCGGGGAGGCTTTGGCCGTGGAGCACAACAGCCTGCTCAGTGCTGAACGAGTCACCCAGACCCCAAATAGGTGCAACAGAGCTGCAATTTCCAGCTGAAGCACAAGGATGCTTGGAAGCAGGTGGGTGCAGGGGCACATCTGCAGTTGCCAGGGTTGGTCTGTAGGCATTGCACCGAGCAGGCTTTACAGAGAAGGGTTGAAGCAAGAGCACTGGAGAGCTTTATTTCTAAGTGGTTTTTTTGGGGGGAGTCTCTCCCAGAGGAGAGGATGGTGTGGGAGACATCAGAAAGGTGCTGGTTTCCACCCGGGAAGGAGTGGGAGATGGAGGCTGGGTCTGGTGAGCTCAGGAGTGGGAGTCGGCGCATTAGTGCTAAATGAGATTATCTGCCTTTTCAAAGCTCTTCAAGGACTAAGCAAATTGTGTTTGAAGAGTCAGTGGAACTGTTGAGCTTTGCTTGTCTGTCTTCTATCATTCTGCACCCTTCTCCATAGTGCTTTGGCCTGGAATAGCCCTTTTTAGGTCATTTTGGCAAGCTGCTTCACCACTGAGCCCTGTCCTGACCTGCCTGAAGGCTTAGGTTGCCCTTGAATTGCCAGGCAGTGAGACATGCAAATCAAGTCATTATGATTGTTTTATTTTTTTTACAACAAATGTCTACTCATTTAAACCAAAATTGAATCAGTTTCTGAAAGGTTTGTGCCCTTCGTGCTTTCGCTGTCTATGAACAGCTGAATGGACAAACCTACTGGCAAGATCTGGGCAGTAACATCCATCTTTAAGCAAAAGTGGGGCAATACACATGGAAAACAAATGTCAGACTTTTAATTATGAGTAGTTTAGCTTAAAACATCCCTTTAAATGTTAGGATTGTCTAACCAGGAGCCTGGGATTATGCTGTGGTAATGGTCAGTCAAAACCAAGTCTGCAGTGCTCACTAGCTACCTGCCCTACTAACCAGAAGGATATACAGAATACATTCAATAAAGCTGTGAAAGTGAAATGTTTCTGCTCTTTTCCCACAAGCAAGGTAATGCTTTCATTTTTCATGACAAACGGTTCTTTTTGGTCTTTTAAATATGGCAATCATGTCAGCCAGTCCCCACATGGGGAATATCCTACTACTGGGGCCAGTTTTGATCTTGTTTATATCAACTCGGTTGTAAATCCAGGGGCTGTTACAGTTTTACTTCCCAGTCCCTCAGCTGTGAATGAGATGGGCATGGAAGCAAGAAGCTGATTCCTTGAGTGCTGCTTTGAGATGCATGGAGAGGGAATTAGCATCAGTGACTCCAGTAATCAGCCCTGTGTTGTACTGGGTGGGTGTAAACACTGGATCCCATGGGGTCCTCAGATTGCAATGGGAATAAAGCTGTTGTTATCAGCTTTATTAACATTGTACTGATCATCTGCTAAATGCCTGGAATCCATCTCCTCTTCAGAGGTGAGCTCTAGCCAGTGACCCCCTGAAAGCTTCTGAGGACTGATAATGAGCTGGAGACATCTTTTACTTCAAGGTTGTTGGTTCAACCCCTGTTTGGATCAAGAGCCATTGCCAATGCAGTGATGTTCAGTGACTGAACAAGGAGAGAGGGGAACCTTAACCCGGGTCCCATAGGAAATTAATCACATCTGCAAGTGATAATTAAAGAGACTGACTGAAGGCAGAGAGGTGTTTGGATTGTGTCAAGGTTTAGGACTGGGCTGGCCAGGAAACAAATGACCAAATGCTCTCTATTAACCCCTCTCCCTTCCTAAAGGGGAAGAGAAGGGGAATAAGGGAGGGAGACTTCTGGCTTGAAAAAGAAAACTGAACAGCCTTCATGAAACTGATAATAATAATCAAATGGAATATATAACAATATATACAAGGCCAGTACTGAACCCAGTCCCTCCAATGGCAATCATGTCACCATCACCACTGGTGCTGTGGAACAGGCACTGGGGGAGTCCCAGACTGGACTCAGTGGATTCAGGAACACATGGAATGGGGTCAAAGGCAGGATGGACATTGAATAAGATGCTTGACCCTCCTCATCCCTCAGCTTTATGCTGTATATGATGGAATCCCTCTTTGGTCAGTTTAGGGTCACCTGTCCTTTCTGCTTCTCCCTGCAGGTTTGGCCTTTTCCTTTCTGCACCCCTAATGTGGTGCAAAAGATTTAGCAGTGACCTCGCTCTGCACAGCAGCAAGTAGAAGCAAGAGCCTTTCTGCACACCCCAGCCCTTGGCAGTAGCTCTAAACATGGAGTGTGATCACTGCTGGAAGCAGAGACTGTGAAAATCTGCTGTTAACTTCAGACAGTTCAGGGAGTTGGAAGAGACTGAGCTGGAGAGTAAAATGACTGAACAGAATCAGTTCTGTTCTGACTTAAGCCAGGGCAGGATGGCTTGTGCATCTTTGCACAAGTATCCATGGCTTGTGTTTTGGATTAGGCTTTTTCTTAAGGACTGGTCTTTATCAGGCAGTGGTGCTGGAAGGGGAAAAGGAAGGCAGGTGTTTGTTCTCCCATGGCAGAATGCAGGGTGATACAAGCACCTCTGGTAGAAGTTTTCCTCCAGACACTGTGACCCCCTGTGTTTCCCCTCTCATGGGTCTATCCGAAGGGTAGGATGTGCAGGCACAGAGGCTGGTGCTGCCCATGCCATGGGGAGGGGCTGCTGCTCTGGCATCACTCAGCAGCACCACACTGATGGAGTAAAACAAACAGCGGGCTGTTTTGGAATAATTTGGTGAAATGCTGTTGTCTGGCGTGGAACCAAAACACTGCTCAAATCAGGGTAAACACAGTCTGGATTCCACCCTCATTTTCCATTTCCCAGTCTGCCACAGAGTTATTTTAACTGTGTGTAAATCTTACCACGTTTCCTTGCAAGGTGCTCAGAGCTGCTGCTGCAAATACTGGAGATGGAGGCACACTGGTGAAACCAGGATGAGATGGGTAGTGCAAGAACCAGCTTGCAAATCAGTTCCAGACTTTGAACTGATCTTCCTTCATGACATACACAGAACGGGTAATCCCCAGCAGAAAGGAGCTGTGAAGGAGTCTCACTTTTAATGTAGTTAGAGCATCTGTCCATACTGCAAAAGAATGCTAGTAATAGTAGCAATAATAACTGCAAAAGCAAATCTATCACTGTCCTGTAGTTGTCCCAACTGTTGGATTGTTACAGTGCTCCCTGGCTGTGGCTTGGCTTGTGCCAACCAACACTGTCCAGCTGTGGTCTGGAGGATGGAATGCCCCATGAATGTTCCACTAGGCAGCGTGGACAGGACCCCTCTGTTTCTAACATCGAGTTTGTGTATTATCCAGACTGTGTCTCCACCTCAGGACTGTTCTGTTCTCTGGGGTGCACTCAGCAGGCAGAGGGTTCTGCTTAGCATGGTGCCTGTGGCAGTGCTACTGCACAGTCTGACTGAAGTTCACTTCTGCCTCTGTTATCTCAGAAGGAAAGAGCATGCACCTACAGAGGAACAGCCATTGTGGTTATTACCAGCTTTATTATGACAAATAGTTTTATTTTCTCTTCAGCATGGCAGGAGCAGGTCTTATCATGCATGAAAAGCAAAGATCTAAAAACCAGCTGCTCATCTGGCCAGTGCACAAACAGTTAAGCCCCGAGCTCTCTCCTCTCTACCTCCTCCCGTTAATGTTGCACAGAAGAGCAGGAGATGCTGGTGCTTGATTGTTCTGACATAGCCTCAGGAACCCCCTGAGGCATTTACACATAACAGAAATCCAAGCTGAATTAAGCTTTGGAAGAGAAATGGAGTCCGGAGTTATTCTCTTCCACTTCCAGGGGGTCAGAATAAGCCCCAGAGAAGTTAAGGGCAATGTTTGCCATCTAAAGCAGATTGGCTGAGAGGGCCTTGGAAAGATTGGCTTAAATGATGGAGCCAGGAGTGCACACTTGACCTGTGGGCAAGCTGGGAATAGAGTCCCCTCCTCTCCTCGCTGGTTCCAAAGGGCAGCTAGCTGAGGGATGCACAGTGGCTCAGGGCTGCAGATCAGAGCCCCACTGAACTGGGATTTCAGTACCCTGGTCAAGTGCAATAGGAAAGGGGAGGGAATGAAGCGTAGCATGTTTTTAAATAACCACGGTGGAAATGTTGGGAAGAGTTGGCCAGGCAGGGGGAAAGTGATCCTTGGAGTGACTAGGAGCCTGATGGAGGCACCGAGCCTGGAGTCTGGGCTTGCAGAGTGACAGCGAGCTGCCCGTGCTGCTGTGGACTGGCAGGTAGATAATGAGGGCTGTTAACTCCTGTAATTCCCTGCCAGCCTGCAGGAAAAGATCCTGACGGGTCCTATTAACGAGCAGCTTCGTGACCACCCCTCTGCCCCCAGAGCTTGGGAGGCTGTTTACCAAACACAGATTGCAGTGTTGGATCTTGAGAGCGGGCTCGATACCCAGTAAAGAGTTAGCAATTATTAATAAATAGTAGCACGTTAAGATGTCTCTCCGGGTGATTTCTGTGTACTGTAATTACAGGGAATTGCCTGTTAGACTGGCCAAATTGCATAAAAGGGGCCCTCAGTTCCACAGACACGTTCCCAATAATGGGTGACTACGTGTTGACATGAGAAACCTGCAGTTAGGATAGCAAGGAAGCAAAATGAGGTAGCAGTTCTCTGGATCTGTGTTGCCATGACGTGGGCTGAGCTGGGGACAATGTCAGGTTGTTCCAGAGAGAAGTTGTGAATCGATTATTTATTAGTGATGCCACTGAGTGAGCTTCACCAGGGATCTCAGAGCCCTCCTCTGAGGTTAGGAGATGGAGAAGCAAAGGCTCTGGGGAGATCTTATTGTGACCTTTTACTGTATAAAGCATTATAAAAACAGATAAGGAAAGACTTTTTACCAGGTTCTGTTTGGGATAGAGTTAAATTTCTCCAGAGTAGCTTGTGTGGTGCTGTGTTTTGGTTTGTGATGAAAACAGTGTTGATAACATGGGGGTGTTTTAGTTGCTGCTGAGCAGTGGCTTACACAGCATCAAGGGATTTTCTGCTCCTCAGACTGCCCCACCAGTGAGTAGGCTGGGGGGTACAGGAGAAACTGGGAGGAGATACAGCTGGGACAGCTGACCCCAGCTGACCTCACCTCTGAGCTATTCCATACCATATGGTGGTGTAATCAGCAGTAACTCTGGGGAGTGGAGGTTGGTGAGGACTGCTCTTGCTCTGGGACTTTTACCTTTCTGTTCTCCCCTGATCCTGTGAGCAGCTGTGTGATGCTTCCCAGCTTCCCAGTGCTGTTACACTATGGAAGCAGGTCCTGTAGTGACAGACACTGGAACAGGTTACCCAGAGCAGTCGTGGATGCCTCATCCCTGGAGGTGTTCAGTGGGAGGCTGAACAGGGCATTGAGCATCCTGATCTAGTGAAAGATGGAGCAGGGGATGTTGGCCTCGATCTTGGAAGTTCCTGTCCAGCCTGAACCTTTCTATGATTTAATGAAAAAATAGTTTGGTGCCTTCTCACTGCTTTTTTGCTTTGAGTTGATTGAACCCTGTAGTCCCTCTGATAATGCTGACCCACTGCAAAAAGCTCCTTTCAGCTGTGGCCTTCAGTAAATCCCTGCTACTGCCTGTATTTTGGGGTCCATCATAAAAAGTGTGTGTTGTGCTCTTCCTCTCTCCCTGTCTTGCAATTAGTGGAAGAAATAACCTTCTGAGAGGTGAAAACTGAGACTTCCCTTGAGCAGATCGCATTTTACCCCAGGTCTCAGCAACAGGCATATCCCTGGGTGACCAGACAGCTGGACATCAGTGCTGCTTTCATTGATCACTGCCTGATGGTCAGGAGAATGGTGGGGTATGAACAGCACCTACTAATTCCTCAGGTCATGTCCTTGAGTGCCTTTTATCTGCTCCTTCTGTGGGCAAGGCTTTGCTCCTCTTGGCTCCACAGAGTCACTGGAGGTGGGCACATATATCAGCTGAGCTGTGTCCAGAGCCTGCTTCTCACCCCAGTGAAGGTGTCACAGCATCATTACCTGAAAGGTGCTGTATATTTGCTGCCCTTTGTGGTGGTGGCTGCTGTCCTTTTATCCAGTGGTTGTACTGGAGCTGAGTGCATGGCTGGTGCTTCCCATACCACTGCAGTGTGTTTATCTAGATACAAAGTGCCTGAGCCTGAATGAGAAACCCAGAGTCTAATCAAATGGGGATTAAGGAAAAGTCAGGGCTTTTTTTTTTGTCAGATAAAAAGAACACATTCACCTCTTGGTCACTCATCCCTCAGTTGTTTTCTCTCAGCACTGACACACACCCCTTTGTTTAGAAAGCTGTTCACCTTCTGAGTACTGCTAAAAGCAGCATTTTCCAGGAGCTTTTACAACCAGCTCTCTGCTTTGACAAGAGTTGTCCTACCAGGAACAAAATCAATACAGTGTGGCTCAAAAAACTTCTCAAGAATCGTGAAAAGGCTTTTGGCAGAAAAATGGCTCGTGAGCAATTCTTGGAGTAAATCACACCCACCTAGTCCAGTTGTCAGAAGAATGGAATGAGCCTCATTGCTTTGAGCTCATGACCTGTGAGGAGAGGTGGAAGGAGCTGGACTTGCTTGGTCCTTCAGAGACAAATGTAAGGGGAAATCTAATAACAACCTGCAGGTATCAGAGGGGCAGTTGTAGAAAACATAAACCCAAATTCCTCTGGCTTGTGTCTGATGATCTAACAAGGGGGAAACCCACAAACTGTAGCTTGGGAGGTTCGTGTGTGACCTTAGGAAATACCCTGTCACTAGGAGAGTGGGGTGTCCCTAGAATGGGACCCAGAGGGATGGGAGCTCTCCATCTTTCAGAATTCCCAAGACTGATCTGGGCAAAACCACGGCCAACCTCGCCTGAGGTTAGTGGTTGTCTTCCTCCGAGCAGCAGATTGGATAAGCAAGCCCTGGATGTCCCTTGCAACCAGCACTTGTGTAATTATCTGCCTTCATGAGCCTTTAATTTCAAATGTGCAAGAAGTCAGGCCCAGGGCGACCATTCTGGAGAGCACAGACATTCCTGAAAACAAACAGAAGCCCAGCACCCCAAACTCCAATCTCACATCCCTGTGTTTAATTTGGGAGCAAAGTAAATGGTTTAATTTGCCAGTGACTTTATTAGTATGATGTTGTACCCTCGAGACTTCCTTCAGCTCTTCTCAGTGTCAAGGATGGCAAAAGCAGAAAGAACAGTTTCCTTGTAAGGTCTCGGGCAAAGTACGTGGCATTAAGAAATACTTGGTCCTAATTGGAGCCTGTTTGACCCTGGAGCCAGAGCAGGGTAATGGAACAAGCATGACTTGAATGAAGTTGCTTTCCCCAGTGTTCTGCAGCAAGCAAGAGAAGGGAGAGATGCAGAGGTTGTGAAGGAGGGAGAGCTGGGGAGATGCGTTACGAGCGAGAAGAAAAGGCAGAATGAGTCACAGAAAATGGCCAAAGAAAGGAGGAAAGAAGACAAAGGAGAGAAAAAAATTAGGGAGAAAGGAGAGAAGGAACTAGAGAAGAAGAAGGAAGTGAAATTGTAAAGAGCAGGAGTGTTGTTGTGCCCTGCTGGGCAGAGCAGTGAGGAGGTAGCACAGCAGGCAGCCCCGGGGCAGCAGCTCTCGTTATTTCCATCCCAGCTGATGTCATTGATTGCTTCTCTCCTCCCTTGTCATGCTGGGTGACAGCAGCACAGGACCTGCTCACAGTGACCTGATCTGCTCCTGCTTGGGCCAGGGAAAGGGTTTTGTTCCAGCTCCAAGCAGGCACAGACTCACCTGTGTGTCACCCATCAGCAGACGTGGGAAGGTGGTGAGGGAAGGGCTGCCTGGGACCAGGGCAAGCAGCTGGAGACCCTGTTCCTTCTGCAGGCAACCAGTTTGCTCCTTGACTGTGGGGCTTGGAAGCTCCCACAAGACTAATTTCTCTCTTGCCTTGAGAATGCTTTGCCTTTTTTCTCTTGGTATCACCATTCTTTCTAAACCAATCTTCTTTTCCCTCTCATTCTCCTCTAAGGAAATTCTCCCTTCAGGGCTCAGATCCTACAGCATCTGACCACCTTCTGTCAGGGGGTTTAATTAGAAGAAATAAAACAAACAATGTTTTGTTTGCCAAAGGGAAGAAGTGGGGGAGGGGGAAAGCAAGCTGTGGACAACAGAGAAATCTTAATAATGAAGAAATAAAGCAGAACCCAAAGCTACGTGGGCCTAAGCCTTTCAGATTTACTAATCCCAAAGCAGTGAGCTCTTGATCTTCCTGCAGCCAGTGTTTTTTTGTGGTAACTTGCCCTTGTGATGCCAACAGAAATCCCATCAGGGATAGACCAGACACCCCCCTTCTCTGCAGGGGGAAGGGCTGAGCTTCTTCATAGCATGTCTTCAGCAAAAGCCCTTCTGCTGAGCATGGATTTTGTGAAGGCTGTCTGAGGGATGAAGGAGGAGGTCAGTTCAGGGTCCTTCTGGTGGGAAGGGCTGCAGACAGACACCAGCTCTTACCCATGAGTCTGGCTGGTCAGTTGTGTGATGCCTCAGCAATCAGCAAGTGTTTGATCTAGGAATGGCCCAGTACACACAGTGTCTTGGCTGATGGGAGGATCTAGAGAGGGTTATGGGTGATGTGGGAGAGGGGGTAGGGAAGGGAGTGGAAGAACTTGAGGTTGTTGGGGGTGAAAGGGTGTCAGAGAAGGTGGAAGGGAGGGGAGGGAGGGATACTGTGTTGGAGGTACAGGGATGTGTCTGCTTGTCTCTTAAAATCCCAACTCCATTTCTTCAGCTGCTCTTGAGTGGTTTAGGAATGAGTTCTGTGTTGGGCTTTTTTTGCTTTAATGGAGCTCCTCCCCCACTTTTATTCAGTTACCCATGAAAAGTCAGTGAAATGAGACCTACTTAAATCAAATGTCACAACCGATGCTCATCGCAGGCCACCATTTGTGTGATGTGAGCTCCTGCTGCTGTAAGGGGGGAGCAGGGGGAGAGAAAGGGTGGGGAGGGAGCTTGGAGCCAGCCAGGAGCAGCCCAGGTCTGAGTAGCTTTTGCTTCCCAGTGCAGTTATCACAACCATGCACCTCTGGGGTGGGACAGGGCTGTTGCCCACCTGGGTTCTGCAGGAGGGGACACAAAGGTGGCAAAAGGAGAAGCTGTGGGTTCGTACTGGCAATTTCATCTCTCTCATACCCTACCCCAGTGCCTGACTAAATCAGAAGCTTCTGTTCCCAGAAGACAGTCCAGGAGCAGGATACCATATATATCACCATTCACGGTGCCTGGAATGTGTCCAATTTCAGTTTTGTTTGATGGAAGAGGAAGCAAAATGTTAATATTTTCATTGAAATTTCTGTATGTTTACCAAACTATCAAAAAACCTGCTTCTAACCTTCCACAAATATTTGGCAGGAGTAAATTCTCTGGATGGGAATGTAGTGATGTGAGTTGATGTTAAGAATCCTGTGTGATCTGGTCTGGGTGATGCTGCTCTGGCAGTGGGATTGGACTAGATGATCTTTCTAGGTCCCTTCCAACCCCTAACATTCTATGGTTCTATGATTGTGGTCTCCATAGAAGTTTAGGGACAGAATCCACACACGAGCTGAACCATTTTCCATGAGCATTTTGGGAAGCTTTGGACAGAAGGAGATGCAGGAATGTGCTGGGTGGATTGGTGGAGCTCAGCATCGTGTTAGCTTTGCACAATTGCTGGTAGCTAAAGGGACTTAAGGTATTGCCAGAAATTTCAGCAGTTTGGATTAGACATTCAAACCCTCAGTGTGTATTTATGGTGTGGTTTTAGAGAGCCTATTTCACAAAGCAAACTCAGGGAATCTGCACAGGCACACTGGAGTAGTGACAGGGCAGTGGGGAAGGGATGCTGCAGAGGTAGCACCACACTGCAGTGCAGTTTGGCTTCCAGTCTGGAGCTGGTTTGCAGCCAGTAAAGGTCTCTCAATCAACCTGTACTCCTTTGGGTGTCTGTACCACTTGGGTATTCGAGCCATTGAACGTGTCCTAAATTTAGTCTCAGATCCCTTAAGCTCTTGTGCCAGCCTTCCCAACAGCTCCCCTGGGATCTGCTGCAGCACTATGGTGAAAATTTTCTTCCTCGTTAATTTCCCCACAGTGAGATTCAAAATGTGATAGGTGCCCTTGATCAAATTCTACACGTGAGGAGGATCTTCCCAAGCCCGTCAGGCTTCAGGGGCTGCTCAGCTCAGCCCCCTGGTTGGTTGTCTCTTCTTCATGGTGGTTTCTGTCCCAGCTGGGGGCCCTGAGCTGATGGACACATGCTCACTTTGCCCATGTGTTTTGCTGGCCAGACTCCATATAAGCATAGCACTGAGCCTTGCCTAATGGATTTTGCTTTGCAGAGGGCTCAGCAGCCTGGAACAGACTTACCTGAGCCTCAGCTTTGTGGCATCCTGCTGATTGGAGGTTCAGGTTGAGCAGCCTCATGCCTGCCAACAAAACGGTGTAGACAAGTCCTTAGAGGACTGTCTGTTCCATTCCCAAACTCATGCATAATTGCTTTTTTTTTTCCCCTTTTACCTATGCTAAGCCCTTGCTATGGCAGAAACCATCTCCTCTCCACGGCTGTAGTGAGAGATGTTGGTACTGTGCCAGTCAGTGACAACCTTGACTGTGCTGCCACACCTCTGTGTGCCACCTCATGGCTCCAGAGAGGCTTCTCGTGTGTCTGCTGCATGGTGGGTCTCTGCTGCTCTGCCTCCATGCCAGCAGAGATCAGCCAATGTGGAAATGAGAAACGTGATGGAAAAAAAAGCCTGCAGCAGGGAAAACTAAGTGGGGTCTCTCAGCTGAGTTTAGTGATACCAGCCTGGCAGATGTTGGCTAGTTACAGTTAGCCCCAGTGATGCAGAGAACTAGGTTAGGAGAGGTTGTAGCATGTGTGTTTGTGCTTGAGGTTGAAAGAATTGATGATCAGCAGGTCTTTTGTGTTCAGACAAGAAAGGAGAACCATTCCACAGCAGATTTTCCAGGAAGGACCCCTGCATATGAAGAAATGTTTTGTGTAGTGGTGTAGGAGTAGTGAAGTGATGGATGGTATGACTGGAGGCTGGGTCCCTGGGGAGCCTATACATCTTGTTTTTCCTTTGCTCGCTTCATCTCCTCCTTTTCCAGATGGATGTTTGTAGTTGGTGGAAGATTTTCACCTTCTTTTCATCCTCCAACCTTCATCACCACCATTCCCAGAAGAGCTCATTTGTAACAGTTCTAGTGTAGGCACTGCCTTCTGCTAGTGCTTGATTAATTAGCTTCAAATTTTCAAACTGGATAGGAAAATCTGATCCTTCTCTTGGAACCCACACCTTTTACATGCCTGCCTCATCGTGGATATCAGAGCTGTTACCCAGACTTAACACTAGTGGATGTGGGAGCAGAATCAGGTCCAAGAAAAGGCTAGGGCAACCAGAAACAAATCAAAAAAAGAGCCTTCTTTCCTCTTGATTTGTATGTGCAGTGCAATATGAAGGTCAGGTGAGTTGACACACAGACAATTAGCAGGAAAATTCTTGCCTTGAAATGGAGCTGGTAGCATTTGATGAGCATCTTTTTTTCTTCTTTTTTTTTTCTTTTTTTCTTTTTTTTTTTCTTTAATGTCTTATTTTCTCTCTTTCAGAACATGGAAAAGGTGCTGGTCCCTTCTGTCACATTAATTGTAGGCTGTGGAGTATCTTCGCTGACACTTTTGCTGTTGATTATCATTTATGTCTCTGTTTGGAGGTATGGCTTTCATTCTCTTCTCTTCTTGTTGGGGAAAGTAACTGTCTCTTGATCTACATGGAGCCTGGAGGTTTTGCTCTCCTGTTTTGGGTGTCTGGTACCTGAGGAACAACAGTTTGGTCCTGCAATGAGTCATCATGGTGGCTTAGTTGGCATTGTTCTTTTGGTTTGGTGCCAGGGAAATTAGTGCAGGGAAATCAGTGCCATGACCTCGTGTAGCCACATTGTTGTGTTTTCAAAAGCCACATGTAGTCCCCAGGAAGCCTTTTTCATGGAGAGGTGGACACAGGCTGCCTCCTGTCAGGCAGGTTGCTTCCCTGGATTCCCAGCTGGTTCTTTGATACCACTGAAACATCCACAGCCTGTTAACATCTGGTTTAGACCACACGGTCTGAATAACTCTGATACCAGAAACCCATGCCTTGCATAAAGATGCTGAGAGCTGCATCACTCAAAGCTAAATAAAACAATCTGAACTGGGTGAATAACTGTCAGATTGAAACAGGGTGGCTACAGAGAACATGCTGCTTGGGGAGTATTGGTGACCTTTCTGTGAGAAGGATCAGTCTGAGACTTTTACTTTGTGAAGTGATCCTTCTTAGTAGGAAGGACAGGGTAAGTTCAGCTCAGAGTTGTGAATTGAGGTGACTTGTTTTACCCTTTAATAGAAGAAAGAAACAAGAGAGTAAAAAATGAGCAAAAATGCATCATTTTTTGTTGTTGATACTGTGACAGTGCATAGTGGCTAGTTAATTATGGCAAGTGCTAACGAGCTGAAGACTGATCATAATAACATTTATCTAGAACTCAGGTTTTTCCGTGCCTGGGGTATCATTGGATGTGCTCAAGTCCTTGTCCTCTCCTGCTTTTCCTCAGGCTGGGCAGCACTGAGCAGCGCCGGTAGGTGACTTACTGGTGTCACTGGTGTCAGGATCAAGTGGAAAGTTAGGCTAGAAAAGAGCCAGTGTTCGAGCCTCACCCTCTCTTTCCTATGAGAAACAAGTTCAGGATCTGAAACCCAAGTTCAGACATGAGGTTGAATCAGTTTGGAGCCTGCCACAGTCATTTGGAATAACATATTTTCTTCCAGGAGTGTGCCCCCCAATATTTACTGTAATCGAGGACAGTAAAGTTAATTTCCTCACCTGTTCAATTTCTCACTCTAGCCTTTGTGTTATGCCTATGCCCAATACGGTCAGCATGGATGGGGGGAGATGTTTCTGGGAGGCTTGAAGGGGCATTTCTGAGCTAGCTAAGGATGGACATGCATTTCCAAGTGATCCTGAGACCAGCTATATCTTGATTAAAGGGCTCTCTATCCTCTTTGTGTACCTATTTGTAAAGCATGATCAAGTGACCTCTACAATTCCTCTTTGGTGCGCTGACTTTGTTCCATCTCTTCTCTGTAGATCATGTTTTCATGTTTTCTAAACCTCACAGCATTCCTGTGGCTGAAGCCCTCAGCACTCACATGTGTCCTTTTCATTTTAGGCATAGCTGCTGGACGTGAATGTGCTGTCCTGTTAATGGTCTTAGGAATATTATATTCAAATCAACATTATCTCCTGGCTCCCACTTGGTTTTGCCCTCGATGTTACACAGTCCAACAGACAACAGCTGGAGGAATGCTTAGAAGTGGGATCAGCAGTATTATTCCAGCTGTTGTTGCTAAAATACGGAGGCAGCATTAAGGTGGTTCCCATTCCCTGTGCAGGGGAGAAACTCCTCATGCCCTAGCTGCCTATGGAGAGGGCTCAGCAGATCTCAGCTGTTTCAGGGACCATTCAGACTTCTGGACAAAGGCATGTGGAGCATGCATACATAGACTCAGCTTGAGTGTGAAACACTTCTGATGAATAAGCTCACTGAGGCTGACAGGCTGGAAGCTTTCCCAGAATTTTGCCCAGCTAGGGTTTGTTTATACATGGGAAGCAGAAAGAAAGGGTTGGGGAGAAAGAGAAAAAGGAACATGTTAAAGCAAAAGTGGGCAGTGTAAAAGGGAGGTGTTCCCAGCTTTGGGCTGCATATCAGAGAGGAAATGAATTTACCCTCCACTTCCCATTCAGACTCCCCCCAAATGATGGGTGCTTCTTAGGGGCACCTACTCAGCCCTTGGCATGCCCAGCATGAGCTCTGTGATGCAAGTGATTGCTGCAGACACCTCCAGCCTGGCACAGCCCCCTGGAAACTGGACATTGTTTCTGTTTGCCGGCTGTTGGTGGCCTGTTGGTGGACTCAGTCCAGTTCCCAGTAGACAGATGGCTGCAAAAAAACTCTGCTGCAGATGGTGCATCTCTGGCCTTATTAGCAGTCTCGACAGAGAGGTCAGTGACACAGTGGGCCACAGAAGCAGAGTGACCTTGTTACATCTCAGCAGTGGCTGTCCTGGGTCACAGCTGGCCACGCGATCCGTGTGTGGGCCGTGTGCTCCGCCACCACCGTGGCTAAAGAGGGGGAATGGAAAGGAAAAGATCTGCACTCTTGAAAAGTGGCCTGGAAATGAAAAACTGTGGAGAAAAGGGACTGTTCAAGGGTGAAATGACTTAGCACCGTGGTTCTCCAAGGTTTGATTTGCACTACTCCTTTCGAGCAGCTTCTTGACACGCCGGTGTCTCAGGAGTGCCCCAGAGTGTTTTCCATCCCCGAGCTCACTGCAGTTCAACAGCCTCTGGAGTGGGTGACCTTTCCATAGCATGGAGATCAATGCCTGCTATCAACCAGCTCTTCCCCCAGCCCATCAGCATGTGAGGCACGACAGACCTTTCCTGCTGGCGGCAGCTGGGCCAACGCGGGATCGCCGCGAGATGCAGAGAGGGCTTTTCTCCCTCCCTGCCCAGCACAGCCTGGGAATTGATTTACTGGTTGTCAATGAACTCTCAAGGGGCTTTTAACAATTGCTTTAAACTCAGGAGCTCTGCATTTGCTGGAGATGCTGAGGCACTCGGTGGCCCTGGTGGGAAGTAGCAGGAATGAGTAAGTGGCTGTGTGGAGACGGCTGTGTGTGTGCAGAGTGAGAAAGCAAGAGTGACTCAGTGTTTGCAGAGAGGGAAGGACCATCATGGGACAGAGAGACAGTCTGTGAGGTTTTTCCCATCTTCTCCATCTGTCTCCATTTGCATAGGGCTTCCCCACATCCTGCAGGACCCAGGCCAGTTCCCTGAGTTTGCAGTGAGTTTTCCCCTGCTTTGGTGGCTGGACTACAGCATATTTGATAAGCAGGCAGAGTCCATGTAGTAGCCAAAGGGTAGACAGGCAGCACCCTGGAGCAGCTCTGTCTCTGCAGGAGATCTCTCCTCTGGCAAAACCCATCAAGTTCTATGTTTTTTTCCCTCTCTGATAAGAGTTCATGACTTCTTTGGCCAGAGGGTCTGAGTAGTAGAATCACAGAATCATAGAATGTTTTGAGTTGGAAGGGGCTTTTAAGTTCATCTAGTCCAAGCCTCTGCAATGAGCAGGGACATCTGCAGCTAGAGCAGGTTGCTCAGAGCCCCAGCCAACTTCATCTGGAATGTTTCTAGGGATGGGGATTTACCACCTCTCTGGGAATCTATTCCAGGGTGTCACCACCATCACTGTAAAACATTTCTTCCTCCTGCCTAGTCTGAATCTCTGCTCTTTTAGTTTAAAACCATCACCTGTCCCAGCAGGCCCTGCTCAAAGTCTGTCCTCATCTTTCTGACAGACCCCTTTAAGTATTGAAATGCCACAAGAAGGTCTCTCCCCAGAGCCTTCTCTTCTCCAGGCTGAACAAAAACTAATAGTGATTTCTTTCTGTGGAGCATCCTACACTGGATGAAATGGAAAGGGAAAAGCAAGGCATGGCAGGAGGCCATCTGAGCATAACGGGGATCTTCTGATTGTGCTGAAATATAACAGGGAATATTTGGTATCCAGGTCAGGCTGCAGGGAGGGTTGTGGAAGCATTGCCCAGGAGTGCAGATCTGAATGAGGAAGGTCAGACCTCAGCTGTGTTTGAAACTGGTAGGGGATGTGAAAGGCATCAAAGGGGAAAGGGGAGGCTCCTGAGGACTGGAAGAAGGCAGATGAATCCAGAGAACAATTGGCTGCTCAGCCTTCTCATGGCCCCTGGAAAGATTAAGGAGCAAGTAGTTATAAAGGTTATTTCCAGGTAAAATGATGGACGAGGAAGAATTGGGAATAGACAGCACAGATTTATTGAGGGCAGTTTGCACCTGCCTGACCTGTTTCCCTTTTGTGATGGGATGACTGCTTGCATGGACAGAGGAGAGAATAGGTGGTGTATGTTCTGACATTACCAAGGCCTTTAACATAGTCTTCCATAGCACTTTGTATCCAGACCAGGGAACTGCACTGGACTGGTGGCTTCTAATGTGGCTTAACAGCTGTGTGGAGTTCATGCAGATTGGAGGGATAATGGTCAATGGTTTGATGAATCAGCAGTACAGCCAGGCTGCAATGAAAACCAACATCATACTGGGATGTACTGTCAAGAATATAGTCAATAGGTCAAGGGAATTTAATGACACTTGACACTCTTGGGGCAGCATGTGGAGAGGTGTGCACAGTATTGGACTCCAACATAGGAGATGTCCTCACAGTGGAGCTCCAGTGGAGCTGGAAAACATGATGTAAAAGAAGGCAAAGGCACCAAGGCTTGGTTAGCATGAAGAAGAGGAGGCTATTAAGGAGGTGTCAAAAAACTTTCAGTGAAAGGTGTAGAGACACCAGCTGCAACAGGAAAAAATACATAAAGGAAAATAATCCTTTAGCATGAGAACAGTTAAGTCCTGCAACAAATAATTCAAGAGAGGTAGTGATGGTTCTATTCTTGGTGATTTTCAAGAGTTGGTTCAACAAGACTGAGAAACCCGATCTGACTTGGAAATGAGCCCTTTTTGGGGCAGAGGTTGGACTGGGAACTCGAGATGGTTTTGTCCAACTTAAATTTTTCTGATTCTGTGATTCTACATAATGTCAGCCCACAGATCGCTCTGTGGAGGTTCAGGGATCTGGGGAATAAGATGGGCTCACAGTGCATGAAGGGAAGCATGGAGAAAGAAGAGTTTGTTTTAGGAGGTAGTAAGTCTGAAGACAGGTGGATTATCTTCCCTTATGTTTACAAAGGCACTATACTTATGGTCAACTCATTTCTTTTGACCAGAGGAGACTTTGGACGTGCATGCTCTTGCCAGCTGGATCATGGCATTGCTACACAGATTTATGATGTCTCATCCCTAGCAGGACAGAGTCCAAATCTCCCTTTCTGTCTCCTAGAAACTGCTGACTGGAGACTTGATGTTTTACTTCAGGCAGTCAAAGCATAGATAGATTGATGGCTCGGTGTCCTCCAGCCACAAATGGAATAGAATCCAAGTGATGCACAGGGAAATGGGGAAATGTGGGATCAGATTTGCTGTGAAAGAAACTAGAGACTAACCTTGCAGCCAGTCAACCCAGTTTCTAGATGAACTGGAAGTCTAAATTTTGCACTCTGTTCTGGGATTGGATGAGTCTCAGCTACCTATAAACCAGATTTCCTACAGACTGAGTTCAGGCTACTTTGCACCAGTGATTTTTTTTTGTAACCAGGGAATCATCTCCTCAATGATCATATTTATCTGAAGGTAAAACTCAGAGGGAAGTTAAATTCAGTTTTGCAGCCTTCAGTAGGTCTAAAGAAGGGGGGTTGGACTCAATGGTCTCCAGAGGTCCCTTCCAACCCCGACCATCCTGTGATTCTGTAGAGCATGGATTTAGCTGTGACAGAACATACAGGTGCAGTCAACTTGCCCTGCCCTCCCAGTCAGAAACTCAAAATTCTGCAGCCAAAGCACGATCAGCACACTCTTGCTAAAATCAGTTAATGAAATTAAATTTCTAATATAAATAATTGATGTGATGGAATATAGGAAATAATCCTGCATTAGCCTCCAGGGATGAGCTGGTTGATGAATAGATCTGTTCCTAATTTCCAGAAGCATCAGTGTCTACTCTTCACTCATCTGGCATTCAGGCAGGGCACTTGCCAAGTCACTCAGCTTATTCACGTGTGTGAGTGTTGGTGTGGTCAGGTCCTGAGTCAATCTTTGAGGACTCAGACTTTTGCAATTCTCTTTTCATTTTATTAGATACATAAAAGTGCCTTCAAAATAATTGTCCTCTGTAGCCAGTTGTTTGAATTAATGGTCATGCACTTACCTCAGCAGCAGCTGGGGCTGTGCTGCTCATCGCAAATCAGGAATGACACACAGCTTGTTCCTGCAGGGTGCTCAAGGTGACAGCTTCCTAACTCGGATCCCTAATGTCCCAGGCTCAGAGCTGCAGTTACTGTTTGCCCTAGTTTTGGGAAGTGTTGATTCTCTCTGAAAGCCACCAGTGCTCCTCACTCCAGGACGGGTGGTTAGGTTAAAGAAAGGGGAATGCTGAATCACAAACACTTTGTTGTGAAGGTGCATGCATCTGTAACCTGCTTCCATCGCCAGCATGTCTGTGGCTCTTCTTTGGGAACCTTTCCATGTGTTGCCTGTACGTTTTCTTTCAAGCTCCTTTTCAAGCCCCCTTTTCGAGTAAGCAGAGCTGAAGAAGACTTGCAGCACTCTACTGTTTTAGGAGCAGCTCAGACTAGGGATCAGGCTGGTCCCTAGATTTTGACTCATGCTCCTAACTCCAACATGGATGGAGGAGGATGGAGAGATCTGTGGGCTGAGCACTGCACCCAAGCTCTCCTTCCTTTACCCCTTCTTCTTGTCTACCATGTAAGATCTGCAGGAAACGGGCAGCCTCTTACCATGGCCTTCTGTAGAGCCTGGCCCAGTGCAACCTGCACCTGGTTGATGCTTTTCAGAGGTAACACTGCAGGTTGTAACAGGGTGGGTCTCCCTGCCCCTCTTCTCTTGCTGCAGGTATATCCGCTCAGAGCGCTCTGTCATTCTTATCAACTTCTGCTTATCCATCATCTCCTCCAACGCCCTCATCCTGATCGGACAGACCCAGACCCGGAATAAGGTAGGAGATCAGTTGGGCTTTGTTTGTTTGTTTGCTTTCCCCCTGATTTAGCACTGAAATGATCCATTCAGGCAGCGCTTCCTCATTTTTCCTCCATCTGTTAATTAGCAACATGTCAAAGACAGGGCTAAATGGCAGATTTCAATTTTCTCTCTCGCTCTCTCTCTGATAATTTGTCACCATCCTCGGGGCTTTGATTAAAACCAATGTGATATTTTTGAATATCTGCCTAGAGTAGCTGGCACATGGCACAATGAAGAAACGTGGTTATTTGCAAAGCTTTAACCATTTTATCCTCCAAAAATTACAAAGAAAGACAGATTGAGAAGAGGCTTTTAAAAAATAAAACCCACAACATCTCGGCTTTACATTTATTTCTCCAGCAAATTTTATACTCTGAGTTTAAAGTGCTCGGCAGATGTTAATGAACACAGGCACAAAATCTGCATTTTCTGGGGGGTGGGAGGAGTTGCCAGACACACTGTGCACTCTGCAGAGACAGGAGGGACTCGCTGCAGCTCTCAGTGTGACTCGAGCAGTAGAGGCAGGACAGGAGGTGGATGTGCAGTGGCTGCCTGGATGTGCCCCCTCCCACATCACAGACCTGGCTGGAGAGGTGTGTGCTGCCTCTGTGACTTTTCTCCAGCCAAATTGCTTCCCGTTTTCCTGCTGCTGTCTGGCTTAACAAATCACTGCCCATTGTTAGTATTTCCCTGTTGTACATTTTCCTGTCTTCCCAAGAACTATCCAAACTCCACTAAGCACAGGAGTGAGGCCAAAAGTACCCTCCCCTGTTCCTGCTGCCCAAGTGGCAATCAGAAAGCAAAATTTCCTTTTTAATTAACAGTAGCCAGTGACCAGCCAGGTTTTTTTTTTCAGAAGTCTACTTTGGCAGCTGTGGCTTTTGGCAGCATGTCTGCAGAGATGCCCTGGGGGTTAATGAATCACAGAGACTCGTTTCTGTGCAGGGCCTGGGTTAGGACTAGGTTTTATTTTAGGGACAGCTTTACAACTGCTCGAGTCCGATGTGTGTGGAGAAGTGTGGAGACCTGCAACCAGCCTGCTCTGCTTCTGTTAAACAGGTGCCCTTCAGAAATGAGCTTTGCAAAGCAGAGATTTCTTTCATGGCCAACATGGTTTTCTCAGGGCAAGAGGTGAAGAAAGCTCTCATTTGCACGGGGTGCATTTTTTCTGCAACCCAAGATGCGTGCTAGGAGCTTCTTTCCAGAGAAGGAAAGATGCTCAACATGATAAACCATGTGTGGGACCTCCTCTTTGATTAATCTTCATCACCCCAGGACAGGAGGTGGATATCTTTCACCCTCTCCCACCTTGTTCAGAGCAGAGTTGTGAGCTCAGGTTCTCCCTTGTGCTTTTTCCTCTGAGTGTTCACTGTCAGAGCTGGTACTGGGGATTCAAAGCTCCCGGCTGCGACTGCACGAGGCACATGAGCTCCTTGCACATACATATGCATGAAACACCATAAATAGAAAGGTTATTCTTGGATTTCCGTTCAACCATCTAGTAAACAGTCTCTGGCAGGGAACAGAGAAAGAAAACTATACAAAGAAGAGACAAAGGAGTTTAAATTAGGAATTTATTCACATTCAATTATTGATAATGGAGCATCTTAAAATGTTGATGATTGATTTAAAGTTGCAGTTAGTCTGGGAGAATTTCTACAGTATTCGGTTCCCTGGAAATGCCAAATTCTCCCTTGATTTCCATCCGTGTAACCTCAAAGGCAAGATTCTATGCCTGGATTTGCTAAGCTTTTTAAAGATGAAAGGCCTGAGAAAAGGCTAAAAAATTACAGTCAGCAATAACATAATACAAAAGAAATGAATGCTGCATGAACTGGACATATCTCAAAGGCATGGCTACGTGCTGCAAGGAAACAGATTTCTTCTCTTAAAGGAAAACATGGGCTAATGGCCTTGACAGACTGACAGGCTCTGCTAGATCTCTCTGCAGCAGCTTGGGACACCATATCCATGTGTTTAGACCTTTTTTTTTCCTTACAAGGAAAGAAAAACCTGCAGCAGAGGTAGCAGAAGCAGGTATGTGCCTGCCCATCAGCTGGCCAAGTTCACAGTCTGGTTTCAGTTGAGGTCAACAGGTTGATGTGTCTGTTTCTGTTGTGTTCCCCTCCTCTCTTCTCCTTCCCTTTCTGTTGAAACTACCTAACTGAGACATAATACCTGGAAAATGTATCTCTCTGGTGTAAAATTGGAAAGCAAAGTTTTCCTCTCCCCTTTACAAGCTGCAGAACTGTGTTGGTGGAGAACAAAATCAGTATGGTAAAATGAACCACGTTGTATCTGAAATTAGCAAACAAGTTCTAAAATGACAGGCTCTTAACTTGGAGAAAACATCCTCTGTTTGTAACTGGTTCGTGTAGGTCTGTAAACTGATGAATAGCAACCACCTATTTAGGATTCTTTTACAATGTGAAAATTGAAATTATCATACTGAGCTGTGTTATTTATACTGAACTGTCATCCAGAATCCATTTATAGCAGAATTCCAAGGAATTTGGGTGTTTAATACAAATATGGCATGAAAAGGCAGTTGGACAGTTCCCATCTCAAAGAACACACTTTACTTTTATTCACAGGCTCTGATAACATTGTTTTGTGCCAGTGTGTGAATTGAGAGCAGTCTGAAAAAATCATGATAAAAGACACTGTGTATGAGAGCTCTCCATGAAAAGATGCTGGTGGATGAAAAAAGAGGAAAGTTAATTGGCCATAAGCCCAAAGTCCATGTTTCCTGATACAACTTAAAGCAGAGAAATTCTTTATTTCTCAAAAATCTTCAACCTCCCCTTCCCCTAAATACCTTAAGCCATTTAATACATATATATATTTATTTATTTTTATCCAGACTTGCTTTTAAGTCTGTTTGCTCTCCCTTCTTGGGAGCCACTGGAGTTTCTTTCCATCATTTTCTTCTGGAGTGCATTGATTCACCGTTTCCAGCTCGCAGATGGTGGAAATTAAGCACAGCTCTGGCAGAGTTAAACAGAGCGGCACCAATTTGCACCAGTGAAAGATTTGGCCTCGCTGAGTTAAAAACAAAGACAAGCTTGTCAGCTTTCCAGTCCATCTCCCTGGCACTACGGGATTGTTCTTCATAATGCATTTGCTAGTACTTTCCCCAGTTTAATTTTAAATGGCTTAAGCTCCCTGCATTTCCCATGAGAGATTTCCCCACTGAGGAGCAGAGCTCACCAGCTCACCATGATGAAATTCTCATGTACTTTCTCTTTTTTTTTGTAATTTTTTTTTTTCCCTTTCTTTGTTTTTTCCCCCCACGGCTGCTGGTAGTTAGATGCTCTTGGACAACTACACACCTCTCGTGTCTGCTGTCCTTACCAGCCCCTGGCAGCTGTGGTTTCACAGCTCTCCCAGCTTAACTCTTTCACTCGCTGATCCTTCCCTGCCAGGGGCACCCTCCAAATTGCCTTCCTCTGGTTTCATTTCTGCAGCTCGGGTGCCAACGACCCGGTGTTTTGCAGACCTTTGGAACTGAAATGAGTGCACTGCTTTCTGACTGCTCCCCAGAAGGATCGGGGCAATGGTTTTGATCATTTGGAAAACAAGTGTTTCTTGCTGGAGCCAAGAAAGCACCAGGACAGGACGCTGGCTCAGCCTTCAGCAGGAGTGTTAACCCTGGGTTAGTCTTAGAGCTCATGCTGAAGAGCAGCCAGTTTCCATGCAGTGCAAATGCTTTAAGTCCTTTGCTAGGTCAAAGCTTGTGGAGGAGACTGCCTCCTAAAATATCTTTTTTGTGTCTTATCTCCGTGACCTTGCCTTCCAGAGCCCGCTTTGGAAGAGTCTCCCTGCGCCTTCTGCTCTCCTGCGCTGCTCTGCCCGCCTGCTGCTCCTCTCACGTGTCCTTTCCTCCTCTCTCCAGGTGATATGCACGCTGGTGGCAGCTTTCTTGCACTTCTTCTTCCTCTCCTCTTTCTGCTGGGTGCTGACCGAGGCTTGGCAGTCCTACATGGCCGTGACGGGCCGGTTACGGAACCGCATCATCCGCAAGCGCTTCTTGTGTCTCGGATGGGGTGAGGATCCCGTGGAGCAGCTCCCTGGGGCAGGAGGGAAAGGCTCCTGGATGCTGAGCAGAGAGGGTCTGGGCTGCAAGAGGGACTGATGCTCAGCAGAGGGTGCTTGTAACCCTTTCAGGCGTGTCAGGAAGGGCAGAGATGGTTAAAAACAGCATGAGCAAGAGCTAAGTCCTGCCTTCTGCCCAGTGCACCCAAGGGTCACACAAAATAGAGAAGTCAAGGGGGGCTGTCTTTTCAAAGGTGTGCTGGTAGTTTCTCCTATGTTTGGGTCTCCTTCTTACTCCTTTTCTTTCTCTTGCTGTCTCCTTCCATGTACAACCCAGAGCGAAGCAAGCTCAGATACCCTGTCTCCATGGCAGCAGGGCCTTCCACAGACAAACTATGAGACTGGTGCAGATGCTTGTAACTAATTTTTCTCCCTCTTTCTCAATCCGTATGTTTAATTTATTAGCCTTAAATGATGCATTCTGTAGTAGCAAACAAACACAAACCCATAAACCTGGGCTTTCAAAGCGTGTGTTTGAAAAGAGAAACTGCACAAGAAGTTGCTGAAAAGCAAACAGGCAAATAAGAGAAAAGGAGAGGGAAAGCACTGGGTGCCTGAGCTGGATTAGTGTCTCATTTTACTACTGAAGTCTAGCATTTCACCCCAGGCAAGATATTTCTGATGCTCAGGAAGCACCCTGATGTGATTGATTCTGACACATCAAGAGCTGTCCTCGTTCCAGCACCTGCATCCCTCCAAGTCTGCACTTGGAGGTTCTGCTTACAAAAGAAAACAAATTGTGTTATTGAAACACCCTGTGTGTGTAGCAGGAGCAGTGCACAGACTGCCTGCCCTGCGTGTGTTTGTGTCTGCACATCCATGAGCACCCTGTGACACGAGGAACATCAGGGATCTGGAATGCAATGAATGAGTGGCTTTTTCCTTAGGTAATAGAAAGGGGTTTTTTCTCTGCTTTGTAAAAGCTGGAGCAGATGGGCGTGTTGGCCAAGGGAATTTTGGACGGGCAACATTCACATTTGTAGTCTGTACAGATGTTAAAAAAAACCCACAACCCACTCTACATGTGTAGAAGCATAATTTGCACTGCTAGTGAAATGTAGTCATCTCTGAGCTAGGATGCCCTGGCTGATAAATGATGCAGAATAACCATTTGGAATAGGTTAGGACAAGAAATGAAAAACACTCTGCCCATTAAGGCAGCAAGTGAATTTCTGCTGTTTAGCATCCTGCTAGACTGCAGCTGTGGAGCTGGGACTCGTGGCACTTCGAAGAGGAAAGACAACAAAAATATGGTTTAAAGAGCATAATCTGAAATAATTAGCACAATTTGCTTTGTCATGGGCTGATTGTCCCCCTTTTCCCCCTTTGCATATTATCATTTCTCTAAGCCCTTGTTCTAGACGTCTTTGCCAAGTTCTCAGCTGCTGTCAGCTGTAGCTCATTGAGGCTGCAGTGGTTTTCAGCAGCAGTGAGGTTTATGCCCTGGTTTTTTTGTTCTTCTCTTGGGTATGTGATTCTGCCTTACCAGAAGAGCATTTCTGGCAATTAGAATTTTTTATTATTGTCATTTAGAACAGACAGATAAACTGTTCCCTAGAAACAATTCAATCATTGTGTTTAGCCCCAGTAAAGAAGTGATTTTCTCAGTCTTTTTATTACAATGTCATAGTTTCCACAACTGGACTTTTAATGCTGCCATAGCTCAGGCTCTGAGTGGGTCTTTGGTTGCTCATAACAGTTAGAAAGCATCATAGGATCATTTAGGTTGGAAAAGATCTTTAAGATCATCGAGTCCAACCATTCCCCCAGCACTGCCAGGGCACCACTGAACCATGTCCCTCAGCACCACATCTCCATGGCTTTGAAACCCCTCCAGGGATGGGGACTCCACCACTGCCCTGGGCAGCTTGGGACAGGGGCTGACAACCCCTTTGGTGAATACATTTTTCCTAATATCCAATCTAGTGGATTTTGGTAGTTATTGGCAAACAACCTTTTCTAGTGGGACGTGATGAACACATGACCTGTTTCTCCTTGGGCCTGGCAGTACAAAACTCTTTGAAACAGGTTTCTAATGCATTTGTTTAGAATTTGAATGTGAAATTCACTTTTTGCAGAAAGCCTCCAAAACCTTGCCAGTGATTCTGTCCAGAAGGCTGATACAAACCACAGAGAGTACATAGAATGGCTCAGTTAGCAAGAACTCTTTAAAATAGTAATTTAGATTAGAAGTTTTGTTTTTCTTTATTTATTTTTTTTTCAATCTAATCCCATCTAACTGTGATTAGACCATTAACAGCTCTCCCAAGGCAGTGAAGTACAGCACCCCTCATTATGATGCACTTTGGCTTAGCTACCGTGGCAGAGCTGCCACCTTCAGTAAGTGCTGCTTGTACAGATGCATTTTCAGGACAAGCTGAGGCTCCTGCCCAAGCTTGGTATGAGCCAGTGCCTGTAAGCTGACAAGTTCACAGCCTGAGACTGTATTTCTGCATAATTATCATGTCTAAGAAGAACTTTGCAAAGAACAAGTTGCTATTTTTGGTGGAGTCTTAGCCAACTTTCCTCTTTCACAAGGCCCCTAACGTCAAGCTATGCTCCTGAAAACGGCCTTTCACAGGTGGTTTCTTGGTGTGCTTGCCATGGGATGTCATACTGGTGGTATGGTAGTGACTACAGCACCCAGGATATATCCAGATGAGGTGTGAAGGAAGCTCAGCAAGAGGAGCAACAGTTGATTAAGAAAAAAAGAAAAGAAAAATGCACTGACTTGGATTGGGACTGATCAAACATGAGCTGTGCTTGAAAATCTCCCAGGGGAAGAGAAACACTTCCCTTTATGACAACTCTGTCTGTTCCAGCCAACTTGGCCTTACACCTCCCAGCTGGCTGCAGACCCTCACAGTTAATCAGTCTTGCAATGATTTGTATTGCTGAGTGACCACCTTGCCAGCTAGGTTCTCGTTTGGATGCTGTGTCTGCACATCCCTCTGATCTACAGTGTCTTCTGCAGCCACCTGCCGTGACCTCTGTAGCACACAAATTAAGGTCTTGTCAAGAAGCACTAATCCTAGCTGGCTACTGATCCTGATAATTCTTAATGGGATTTGCCCATCTTTAGCATTGAGACAGCTTAATTCATCATGTCACAAGGAGGAGGGCTAAAAAAAGCCACATGGAAACCTCCGTAGCTGAAGAACCAGATGTTGCAAGCTGATATCCAGGCATTTCTTTAGGGGAAGGGGAGAGCTGGGTTGGCACCAGTGAACCAGAAAAGTACCCAATCTCTTCTCTAGATCCTTAAGCAGTTTACTGTAGGGAGGATAAGAAGGATCAGAAGACTATTAGCAAGATGCAGTGTCTATAGCTGGTTCTGATTGTGCCAAGGCATTCAAGGACCCAACAATTTCAGAACCTTTTGTGAATTCAAGGCCAAAAACCAGCAGGTTGCACAATAACCAGCAGGTTTTCTATATATACCCTGCTCTAATTTGATGGGGCCTTCCAGCAGTAAGAACCAAGGCAGTAGCTTCATCCCCTTATGCACCTGTAATGACAAGCTGTGCTGGCCCTGTTAGCTCATGACATCCTGAAGGTAAATTGTACTTGCTATATGATGGTGTCCCAGACACAGGAGTAACTTGTCCATCCTTTGCACACTTGGAATGAAGTGTATCTTCTTGAGGGCAGCAGGTTTCTCTTAGCTTGTTCTCTTTCTGGATGCAAAAAGAGAGCTGGTCTCTGGCCAAAGAAAAAGTGTCCCAGTTTGCAGAAAGACCTGATGTTCTGATGCTCTTTCCTATTGTTGTTCAGAGGGCACCTGCTCTATTATAGATCATGGCCCAGCATTTAGGAGACCTGTTTGGAAGAGGGGGAACTCACTTTCCATTTCCTTTTCTGTAGCATTTTGGTGAGATCTGAACTGAAGGGTTGTCAAGGCCTTTCCCAGGCTGCCCAGGGCAGTGGTGGAATGCCCATCCCTGCAGGGCTTTAAAAGCCATGGAGATGTGGATCTGAGGGACAAGGTTTAGTGGTGGACTTGGCAGTGCTGGGTTAACAGTTGGACTCAATGATCCAACCTAAATGACTCTAAGATTCTACTAAGAGCAAACAAAGCCCTTAATCTCCTCATTGCTGACTTCTGGTTGGGTTGTTGCTGGCTATTCCATCTTCAGGAGATGCTTTTATATAATCCCGGCTCAGCCTCTGTACCTAAGAATAAAATGAATGTATTTTATGCATCTGCATGTGCTGTCAGTCCCCACACGACTGCTGAGACCACAGCAGGGTATGAGCTGATTACATCTGATGGCGTTTCCTCATTAGCAGAGGTAACAAGGTTCATGCTTTTGGCTCTGAAGGTCCTGGACTCAGTCTCTGCCAAAGACCCGGGCTGATACAGATGGTGCTAGAATAACACTGGGAAGAAATGGGCATATTTTGCAGTTGAGTGGGAGAAAAATCTGCACATATGCTCAAATGACCAATTTTCTCTTGTTTCATTCCCACAGGGCTCCCTGCCTTGGTGGTTGCTATTTCCGTGGGATTTACTAAAGCCAAGGGCTACGGCACCGTGAACTAGTGAGTAAAAGAGATCTTCTTCTTCTTCACTCCTGTCTTAACTTCCTTCCTCTCTGTCAAAATCCAGTCACGGACCTGCACGAGTCAGAGCAGGAGATAAATTCAGGTGGGCTGCCTCTGGCAGAGGGCAGCATGGATGATGGGAAAGGAAGGAACCATCCCTGCCCCCTCGAGCCATCAGCTCACCAAGATGGATTGTGTATTCCTTTAAAAGCACTTCCACAGGGACTAGGTAGATTTAACTGCTGCATCTGTGACATCATTTTGATCTAAGTACATCCTACTTAGAGATAGTTAACATTTAGTTCTTAATTAAAAATGTGGAATTTTTAACGTTTAGGATGTTAAAGACTTAAAAATAGCTTTTCTGTTTCTCTCTTTAATGGTTTGCTTGATAGGTCCCAGGTCTTCAGAATAGCTCAGCTCAGTTTTAGGTACCAAAATAAGTCTGATTTTTTCCAACCAAGTTTTTGAAAGCAGTATGAATTTGCCTGTTTTCTGAATTCCTCAGGATTTGATTTTAGGAAATGTGTATTTGCGTGTAATAAGGGAAGGAAGGCAGGGTAGAAATAATGGAATAAGACTGTGCAGAGGTTAAAAAATACATTGAGGTAAGGCTGGAATCACTCAGAGCTAAGCATTAGTACAACTTAAAAAAAAAAAAAAGTGTTCTTTTTTTCACTGTGTTGTGAAAAAGATAGCTTAGAAATGTTATGCATACTGGCAGCCAAAGGATAATATTTTATGTAGCAATAAATCAGACCCTTCCCTACTGCAGCCCCTCATTATCCAGAGGCTTCCTGGCCAGTGGTTTTTGTTCCACATGAACATTATTTAAGAAGAAGGCTGGAGATGTGGCCAGCAGCAGGTAATGACCCAACAGGTCCACTGAAAACATGTCATGTGAAATCCCTGCTTGTTCTCAATTCCCACCACATTCAGTAGAGCATTAAAACAGCCCAGGGCATTCTCCCTCTGCTTTGCAGCCTCAGTTACTGCAGTTGCAATAACTGTGCAGTCCAGAGGGCTCAGGAAGATGGGTTTGTCACGTGCAAATCCATAGATACAATTCCCAGAGCCTCTGCCTGAGTCAGGATGCTTTGGCCTTACCTGTACTGACTTGCCTGCCTCAGCTCAGGTGATTTGTCTTCAGCATGTCCTGATGGAGAGGGTTCCAGGGCTGGTTATATGACTCAGAAGAGGACAACACAGCCTGGATTTCAGAAGTAGCACTGAGATCCCCCAAACACTTTATCATTTCTGTGGGTCTGTTGTTTGTGACAAGCTTCATTCAAGTCCATGAGGACAACTAAAAATGAAAAATGAGAAGAGAAATGGGAGAGATCTCCTAAATATTTCTGCTTCCTTTCCTGTTCATAGACTGGTGGGAACCAGTATGTTTTGTATGGTTGACCATACAAAAGAGCCTGGACAGAGAAAGGAGAAACGTGCAGGAAATCACACCCTATTTCACTGCTCTGGCCCACTGCATGCCAACATCTCCCCACCCCAGAGCAAAGCCAGACTGCAGCCAAAAGGGTGTCAACATGTGACAAAACCTGCTGGACTCCTGCTCTCAGATTGACACACCAGAGAGGTGGCCAACAGGCTGTGCTGACTTTGCATCATTCCTAGGGGATGTTAACCATGCCAGCTCTCCTCCTTTGGCTGCTAATCTCAGACTCCTTTCAGCTTTGAAGACTCTTTTCCTTCCTGCATCCAAAGGCTGGATGCTGCCTGCCTCACTGCCCATCAGTCTGGATTCCTGACTGGGGGGTGGCAGGGTCTCTTGTGCTCCCGGCAGGAGCTTCCAGCCCAAGTGCCACCATTTTCTAGCTCTGCTGTCAGAGAGAAAACCAGCAAGGGACCTTCACAACCCAGCAAGTCTGGCATGGTCCTCCTTTCATCTCCCTTCCACACTGCAGCCCAGTTATGTGATACAGCTGGTGAATCCCAGCAAAGTCGTGAGAGGAGCAGCATCTCAACCACAGAGAGCTCATCAGACATCCCTAATGCTGCCATCTTGTAATTCCTGCTGTTGGCTTTACTGAGAGGCAGAGCTCATAATCACTCACTCAGGACAGGCTATTGGCTTCTATTAAGAAGAGGCTTGACCCTCCTGATCCCTCAGCTTCATATCAAGTAGGTATATGGGATGGAAGTTGGTCAGTTCAGGGTCCCCTGTCCTGGCCACTCCACCCTGCAGGTTTGGCCTTTTACTTTCTGCACCCCCAACGTGGTGCACAAGATTTAGCAGTGACTTTGCTCTGCACAGCAGGAGGTATAAGCAAGAGCCTTTCTGCACACCCAACCCTTGGCAGCAGCTCTAAACAGAGAATCATAGAATCATCTAGGTTGGAAAAGATCTTCAGGATCATTGAGTCCAACCAATAACCCTAAACGTGGGGCATTATCACTGCCAGAAGACACTGCCTGCAGACAGATGCCATTAACTTCAGACAGTGCAGGGAGTTAAAAGAGACTGAGCTGAAAAGTAAAATGACTGAACAGAGTTAGTTCTGTTCAAAACAGGACAGCACAGTGAGTTCATTATGGCCATGATGCTGAGCATAGGCTGGTGCTGAGTTACATTTGCACATTGGTGCACTTTCAAACATCAAATAAATGCTTGTGTGCACCAGGGAAGGCAGAGAACCCCAACAGACTGCAGTGCATTCACACTTTCCTCTTTTTTCCTGCTCAAAAGGCATAAAAGCTCTTAGATTTCTGTGTGGGGAGGCCCCTGGTTTTTCCTCTGCTCTAGAGCAAAGTCTCTAATACACAGCAGTGAGTTCAGAGCTGGACTCCAGCACTTAAGGTTGTTTAAATTGAGATTTAACCCTGGCCAGTGCTAAAGGCATCCAAATGGAATACAGACTTGGATCAAAGCTTGTCCCAGGGTGTTAGTCAAATGCAGAAATGGGAGAGGTAGTTGCAGAGCTTGGAGCTACTTCAGCTTTGTCTAGTTAGTACAGGGCACACACGGGGCATTTCTGGTGGGTGGTGGAAGGCTCTCAAGGCATGATGTCTCCATCTTGTAGAGGGAAGGAAAGACATCAACCACAACATGTCCCTCCCTGTGAAGCAGGGGTCAAGAGCTGACCTGATAAACCACAAGGGACTTCACAGTGTCTTTGAAAGCTTCCTCCAGCCCTGCAATTTCTGGATCCTAAGAGCAGTGCATTAGCACCCATTGGTTTTCTTGTGGAGATGGGCATTAAGACAAAGCAGGGCTCTGATATTTAGCCAAGCACAGGATCTGACACTCAGTATCAGCTTTTTTTTCTCATGTCAATCACAGTGGTTAAAAGTCCCTGACACTCATCTATGGGACATGGTTGTGGGAGCATTTTGGGGACAGGCAGCAGTGATGTTGGTGTAACAGACTGCCAGGGATAGGGACTGTGAAATGCATAACATGTCCCTGTGTCACAGTGACCGAAACTGTTCATCTGCAGGACAGGCCAAGGTGGCCAAATGCAGGGGAGCAAGTTAAGGGAGGAATCTCCAACAGGCTGGTGCTTCCTGGGCCCTAAACAAAGTTTCATCCAACTTTGTCCTGTCTTTTTGTTTGTTTGTATATGGGATGAAGCTGTTCTGTAACAATCAAAACACAACTGAGCAGCAGTGTGGAGTCTGTCCCATCAGGACATGGCAGCAGTTGAAGGGTTAACCATGTCTCCAAGCTGTAACACGTCAGAGACAGCACCAAGTGTGGGAAGGGTGTGGATAATTATCTACACTTGGGTGTAGATAATAACTTGGGCCACCGAGTGGTAGGATGAGAAGGGAGAGAGATATTCAATTAAAAATTGACTATATAGTGCAGGACTTAGACTGTGTCTCTTGTTTTCTGAGTGGTGATTGCTCAGCAACCATTCACTCAGTACTACTGGAGTGCTATGAACCCTCCATCAGCAATGAGGGGTGGAGGACATGAGGGGATATCTCATTTTTCTTATCCAAACAGCATGTGAAAGGAGTTTTTGCAGTTTGGAGAGCTGTTGGAGATGGGTACAGGTTGTACTTATAGTCTCAAAGAAAGTCTTAGAAATAACACAGGTCTACAGGACTCATCACTTACTCACCTCCTTGTATTAGGCTGAATCCCTGATTAGTAACTCTCCTTTTAGCCACTACTCCAGGGCCTGACCCTGTACCTCTAAACCTGCCTCCTAAAGCTTGAACTGAGTAATTGAGGTTGTGCTGCTGGTCGCTGAGAACTCATCCTTCCAAACAGGACAGCCCACAGAAAAGTTTTCTGAGAGTAGTGCCAGGACACAGCAGATTTCCAGGGATTCCTTGTGTGTCATTGCATCAGGGCTTCTGTCACCCACAGGTATCTCAGCAGCTTCAATATTTATGTTGGCACAGCCCTGACTCCTAGCTTTACCCTTAGTTATATACAAACCTTGACTGTTGCACTGGGGCTGCTTAATTTTGCACCCAGTCAAGGTGAGACCCGTTGCTGGCAGAGCTGCATGGTGTGGTCAGGAAAGTTTTGGTGGAAGTTGACCCTTCACAGCACCAAGACAAAAGCCACCCAGCTCTTGTCTTTGCCCTGCCAGGTTCACAAAAGGCTCAGATGTTTTGCAAAGAGGCCTTTAGCACTGAGCACAAGAGCTGCTGTCAGTCAGGGAAGCACTGCTTAGAAACAGTCTGGAGCTGCTGAGGGCTTTGAAGCCATTCACTTACTCCCTTCCAGTGGTAATTTTCTTGGAGAGATCCGTGAAGAGACCCCTTGGCAAGTGCTGGGGAACCTCTCAGCAAAATGCAAATATTTCTGTGCCTTGTAGGCACAGAGCTAAAGCATCTCCACTAGACTAATATATTTTTGGAGTCTGCTGTCGGTTCCCCTTCTTGGGTATCACTTCAGCTTCTCCCTTCCCTCCCTGTCAGCCATCACCTCTGACAGCCCTGGAAATGCTTCGATTAAGTGCTGAAGCAAAGAGGTCAGGCAGTCAGGAGGGATAAGGACCAGTGCTTGGTGATGTGTGAACTTGCCTTCAGAAAGCCTGATGCTCGGAGGGGCAGAGAGGCTGCCAGGGACCTGACATGAGTGACAGCCCTCATTGCTAATTGGTGTACAGGACTGGCAGCTCCTTGCTCCAGCTGAGCTCTCAGTTGGAAGAGACCCTGGCCAAAAAAATGGTCTCAAAATTAGGATGGAGCATTGGAGAAAAAGGTCTGAGGACTGGGAGTTGGGAGGTCTCCTGGTTCCCCCACCTTCTCCTGGCATCTAAGGGGACCTTCAGTTATTGCAGCCCTCTAAAGCTTCATTCTTATTCCTTCCCTCCCCAGCTGATGATTCCTTTTATTATTACAGCTGCTCAGACAGTTTGTGGCAGAGCAACTTGCTATCAGGAAGAAATCAGACTTGATTAAATTAACACATTACAGGTTTAATTTAGAAATAAACAAGATATAAACCTCAGAGAAAACCAGAATGTCTTGCTTTCGTTTTTCAATTTTAAATACTTTTTTTTTTCTCTTTTCCCAAATGTTCTGTGGGTTTGAGGTGAAAAAGTAACATTTTTTTTCAGTCAGAATTAATACAAAAAACATATGAGGCCAATCGACAAAATTGAAATGTTTCCAGGAAGGTTTTGTTTCCTGGGAGACTCTGAAAGGCAGCATCAGTGGGCTTTTGATGCAGAATGAAACCACATTGCTGAGAGTACAGGCACGTAACTGAATTACTGCAGGGTTAGCTGGGTTAAGAGCTTTGAGAAAGTCCTCACTCCATTGTGGTTGCTTGCTCTCATCCTGTGGTAAAGACACGGCAGTTTACTGCTGAAACAGGATTACTTCACTGCACATTTTCTCCAGGGTACTGAGATGTCAAAGCATGCAGCTTTCCGTAGGCTGCTGACACAGTGTAAATTTGAATCCTCTCTTGCCCTGAAGTACCTGCTTTATGTGTCCACGCTCTGAATTCCCCACCAAAATGGAAATTTCAGCTCTGCTGCTGCTTAGCTGTTCATGACTGTTGCAGAGTCACGGGCTGGTTGAGGTGGGATCTCTGGAGGCTGTATGGTCCAACCACCCCACTGCTCAAGCAGGGTCACCTGGAGTAGGTTGTCCAGGCCCATGCCCAGACTGCTTTTGGATGTTTCCAAGGATGGAGACTCCACAACCCCTTTACTCATCCTTTTCCTATGCTTCCTTCCTGACTTTACAGTCAAATCTGAAAACCCCTCTTGTCTATCCAGACATCCTCTGATGCTCAGAGGATGGGAGTGGGGTGAGATTTTCCCTGTCTCTCTTTGCTTGGTTTTTTTTACAGCAGGTTTGTCAGTATGGGGATGTCAGTGTGCAGCAAGAGCTGCATGTGAACGTGCAGTGCAGTGGGAGCAATGTGGGGACAGCTGGAACATCTTCCATACTGTTTAGACGAGGGATGGGATTAATCTCTCCAGTGATGTCTCCATCTGGGTTAGGTGCACTGTTTACTGGGATGGTGAAGTTAATGGAGTTCAGGATGTGATTCATCTGATTGAATATGGATGCCTCATCCTGGACTCTCTTGATTGGATTTCTGCTGACTAGAAATGTCATCAAATGTCTGGCTTTGTGGTAGGCACCAACAGGACAGATATCAGCACTGAGTCAGAAAGGCCCCACAGTCTGTATAGGCACCAGGCAGTTTAGGAACCTAAATTCCATGCATGGTCAGTGCAGAATCCCTCCTCAGGCTACATAGTGCCAGGGCGAAGGAACAAGCTGCTTTCCAGAAGAGACGCCCCACACCTCATGTTCAGCTCATTCCTTAAGAGCATCCACTTAAGGAGTGCTGTGAATTCCAACTTTGCTGCTGTGTTCTAAAACTGCCCCATGGCAGCAAGACCCAGGGGAGGATCCAGAAGATGTGAACTTCACTCCTGGACCCCCACCCTTGGCAGGCACAGTGGACACCAGATGAGTGGAGAGACAATTTCCACCATTTCTGCTCTTTTGCCTGAGTGAGTAGCACAGGAGCATCATCTTGCCAGCAACCTGAAGCAAGACCTGGTCTGGAGCAGAGCACTGTCCTTGATTTTACACACATTCCTCTGTCTCCAAAGGCATCCTGCAGCAGAATGAGCCTTCGTGCAACTTCAGGAGAAGTAGGAAGCACAACTTGCTGCCTGTGAACTCTGAGACTTTTTGCCACGGGGTATCACCTCCCAAGATGAACTCTGCAGGCAAAGAGAAGCAGCAGACATGTGGCTGTTGGTCATAGTAGCCACTGGGTAACTTTCTTTTCTCTCTTCATTTTCCAGTTGCTGGCTGTCCTTAGAGGGAGGTCTCCTCTATGCCTTCGTGGGACCGGCGGCTGCTGTCGTTTTGGTATTTAAGCTTGGCTGAAAGCTGTTTTTTTAAAATTAAATCTTATAGCACTTTCTTTGATCTCTCAACCCAAGAGTCCCCCTCTTTTTTTCCCCACTCATGTTTTGAATAGCTTTCTCCTTCAGGAATAAAGAGCATAACGTTAGAAGCCAGCAATCTGGGATGGGTTTGATTCTGAAATGCATCAGCTCTCAGCCTTCTACCTCTGTCCTCTCTGGAGTCCCCCAGACATCTGATTAATGCTTTACCTTGGTTGTGCCCTATCTGGATGGAAGTGCAGGATGATGGTGGAAAACTCTGACAAAACTCCTTCAGAAACTGGTGTTAGTGGTTGCTTTCAAACCAGGCTGTGCCTCCACAGCCAGCATTGATTCCTGGTCTGTCCCAGATGACCAAGTGCATGTGTGAGCAGCTTCCTTGTCTGCAGGTGAAATGGAGGTCTTCAAATCAGTGCTAAGGGGGTTCTTTGTGACCCTGAAAATATCATGTTTGCTTCTAGTTCAAAGAGATGGTGTAGTTACAGTGAACATCCCTGCTCTGTCCCACTAGCTCATGCGTGGTGGGTGTCTGTTGTGTTTTCCCCTCGCCCTTGGCTCCAGCACAGCACCAGTCAGCCTTGGCCAGTTATTACTGGAGTTGAAGATGTCACTCAGGAGATGACATAATTTTCATCAAGTGCCCCTGCTGTTGTAGCCTCACAGTGGCCATGAGAAATATTAACTGTCAGGGTTCAAATAAGTTGAGAACTGCTGGTCCTCCAGTAAAATTCCTCCTGCAGCAATTTCAGATGAGTTTAATGCCACATTTGAGCCCCTGCATGTGACAGTCAGCAGTATCTCTCCAACCCAGTGTTTTATCCCATGGAGAAGCTGGATGTCCTCTATGGCTCATGTGCCCTGGAGGGTCCCACAGGCATGGAGTTGTTAACACTCCCAGTTTATTTTTCAGATCAAGCTTTTGTTTCTTGCAGTGCCTGGGGGGTTAGCTGCTCTGCAGTGGGAGCAGGCTTACAGGAGAGGAACTACACAAAATCTCTTGCTGCCTCTATTCTCACTGCTATCATTGCACATAAAAATGCCTTGGTGCTATCATTTCATCACGGTGGCAGAGACAAGCCAGCAGTTGCCCCTCCTCTGTAATAAAGCAAAGCTTATACCAGGGTCTTTCTTTAGCATGGGACTGCGACACACAGTTGAGCCTTCAGACAGCAGTCAGCAAAGAATGGGGATGAGCAGATGTTCATGCAGCTGGGCATTAGGTCTCTGTAGGCACGTGAGAGTTGGATTTCCCTCAGTAATGTAGCTGATGGGGGTCAGGGTCTTCTTTATAGCCAGGATAATTGACAGGAGCATTAAGTGGTTTAGTGCTTTCGGATGCACTCACTCTTTGCCCCAGCAACGTAACAGCCAATAGCTCTGGCTCAGCAGACAGCAGTGATTAGGAAGGAAGGAGCTTTGGTAGGGCCCAGAGAAGGGGGAGTCTATCTGCTGCCTCAAGCCATCTTGCTTCTGTTGTGCCAACAACTTTCTTTAGCAGTTTTAAAGTGTGAGCAAAACACAGAAGCCTGCTTCATTTGCTGTCTCAGTTTCCACTCACCATCGAAGCTGGAAATGGAGATGTCCTTACAGAGAGGTCAACACCTTCAAATGGGGGTTCATACAGCTGATCTTAGGAAGTGGTGAATCATCCCTGGGGGTGTCTGTCTCTATTCAGTACCTAGAGACAGCCTACACACCCAGTTTAGACTACTTGACTCATTGCTGGCTGAAGTGAGAAGACAAGGCTGCCTGAGTTGGTATCTATCCTGAGGAGCTTGGGGAAGGAGAAGGAGAAAAAGCAGCATTGGAAACCTTGTTATAAATGAGAACTTGGGATACAGATAAGCTCAGTGAGTTGCCCAAATTCATACCATGACTTTGAGCACAGAGCTCAAGCATGTGCTGTCTAAGAGTAGACAACTGCTGTTCTCCATGTACATTGTCCTGATTTCAGGTTGACTGTGTCAGTGACAGAGGGACAGAGGGACAGTCCACCTGGCTCAGCATCAGGACAGTCAGGCTTGTGCAGGGGATATGCAGCTCTGCTGCACTAGGAGGGTTTGCAGTGCAGCTGCTGCTGTGCAGGGGTGCACTGATAAAGATGAGACTTGACTCTGTGCCTGAGTTCTTTCTCACCCCAAACTCTGATGAGCATCACATACTGATGCCCAGGTGACTTTGCACACAGATGACTTAGCTACAGCTCAGCCTGATATCTCAGCCTTAGCCCTGGCCAAGCCAGACTTGTTCTTACTACTCCCAAGCCATTCAAGCATTTCTGCACTGAAGGTCCCCTATCAGTGTGATCATAGGATCATAGACTGGTTTGGGTTGGGACTTTTAAAGGTCTTCTAGTCCAACCCTCAGTAATTTTTCTATTGCTTGTAGTAACCTTCTTGCTCCACACCCTCCCATATTATTCTCCACATTGGAAAAGGGCCTTTGGCTTGGAGAATAGCTTTACCTGAAATAACACTCTTAAAATGGTTGGCCTGCAGCTTCAGTAATTTTTTCAACTTGTACTCAGTCCATTAACATCCAGTGGCTACGAAGATTTGACCTTTAGTCATAATAACCCTAGCAGCCTGATACACAGAGCTGTTGTGAGCAATTTTACCCACACAGCTCAGGTGAAGCACCCTGGTGATAGTTGTGTGCAGGATGAAGGCAACAGCCTACTGCAGAGAGAGGGTCATGACATGGTGAAGTCAGGCCAGAGAGCCATCAGTCATCAGGTACTGCTTATCTCCAGGGCTGAATCTCACTTGTCTCCTTCTGAAGAGCATCCCCAGAGATAAGGAAGGAAAGTTACAAAGACAGGCTGTGCTATATCCCTGACTCTTAAAGAAATGGAGCCAGGATCAGAGCAGGATGTTGATCACGATGATGGATGTACTGGATAAAATAGCTTTTCTTTATGAAAACAACTGCAGAGCTGCACTTTGTCATCTCCCCTGCTCTGTAAGAATGAGGATACACACTGTGTTGTGACCAAGCCCTGCCACACTTCAACCCCATCTTTCATACTGCCTTGCTGCAGCTTAGAGCTCCCTGGCACTCCCCAGACCCCAGCACAGTGAAGAAGGGTCAGTGAATCGACAGCACTCGCTCCAAGCTCATAACCAGGGTTTGATTCCCTGCTGATCCTTGGCTGAGCTACTGCATCCAACTTGCCAGTGCTGTTCCTCTAAAACAATACCATGGTGAGCTCTAGAAATGGACTCGCAGCTGTGGAAAGTAGTCAACTGACCCAGCAGCTGATGCTCAAGAAAATAACAGCTATTTTGTGAGAACTTCCATTTATTCCCAGCTGTGGACTCCGCAGGAGAGAGCTGGGTCGTGTCCTGCTGAAACCAGCAATCCAAACTCAGAAGGATTGCTCATTCTGGAGGATGATTTAGGCAATTAGGTGGAGGCTTGCAGTGAGCAGACATCTTCCTTCTGTTGGTCTAGGTGTTGTAGCAGGTGTCTCTTAGGACCACCTCTCAAGGGTCTGTTAAACTCAGCAAGGCTCTCAGCTAACTTGTCACATCTCTGAATTTGGCCTTAAACATTTCCTTGCAAGCCCCAGATGCCAAAAAGCATCCTGCTCTACATCGTTCTACCAACACCAGATGTTTCCCTGATAGCAAAACCAGGAGTGTGTCACTTTTTTTCCACCATCACTGCTGTGCCTCCATTGAGAGGGTGGTGCTCAAGTGTCACTAATGTGTTCACATTCAGAGGCTGAGGAGGTTTGGGTGAGGTTTGTAAAACAGATGCAGCTGGCAGCAGTGGATGGAATCAGAAAGGCACCATGAGGAGTTCAGGATCACTTTGCCAGACCTCAGCTCTGTATTTCATTGTCAGTATCTATACCTGGTTGATACAGACATCCCCACTCTCACCCTAACAAAGCAGACCAAAGGACTGTGTGTGGTTGTCCTGCCCATGGAGGATTTATTTGGAAATGACTGGATGGCTGATCTATGTGCTGAGCCTTCTACAGTATCTCCCAAGACATTCCACTGTAGTAGCTGATGTTTCTACTTGCTCCAGTTCCCCTCCATCTCTTACTTTGAGAGCAGTGGTGCTGGTTCACTGAGCAAAAGTTGTGACAAACTCTCTGCACCACCCCACCCCATCCTCTTAATGCTGCTGCTTTGGTAGCACAGACTCCAGAAGGCAATTTCAAATGTAGCTCTCCCTTGTATTGGCCACTTTCTGTTTGTATTACCCTGAAAAAATTGTTCTTTTGCCTGGAGTTTACCTTGCCAGACCTCAAGTGTGGCTTGAGTTTGGCTTCAAACATCCCTGCAGCAATCTGAGCACTTTACAGTCTTGTCCTTGTTCACAGAGACCTCTCTGATTGACTGCCAGCTGCATTCTGCTCTTCTGAACTCACTGATGCATGGGTAGGGTTGGAGGGACAGGGTGGGCAGGGGTCAGAAGGGGTGGTGGTCTGCAGGAATGTGACTGTGCTACCTGGCTTCAGGAGAAATGGGAAGCATTAGATTGCCAAATGTTGGGGTTTTTTTTCCTTCTGTGCTACCAGGATTGACCTGACCCACTTGAGAACAAAAATTGTGTGTTGTTTCTCTTTCAACAGGTGAACATGGTTATTGGCATTCTGGTTTTTAACAAACTTGTATCCAAAGATGGAATAACAGATAAGAAACTGAAGGAACGGGCAGGGTATGCCTTACATATACATCTAAGTAAAGAATGAAAAAAGAAAAACACCCAAGGTTGTGATCAATAACCAAGCAAGGAATGCAAACAGAGATTGGAGATGCAAACAAAAGGCAAAAGAAGATTTAAACAAAATGAAAGAAACAGAACACAAAGCAATTGGTTTAATCTCTCTGCTTTGTCATTCAGTGCAGCAAAGGCAAAGATTCCAAGAAGCAGCACTGTGTTACTATGGAAGAAAGGTAGAAGTTCATCTCTTTGTTAAAATGGCTTCATCCCAGGCTGGTGTGTCCTCCCAGAGATCAGGGAGAGTGAGGTGACTCTTCCCACTAACTCCTAGAGACAGCAGCTAGATTAGAAGGGACTCACATTGCCAAGTGTGGCATATGGCATGGGATGTGTAACAGAGAGGTCCTGTCTAATGTCTCACAGGTGCCTGAGGGACAGCAGAGGTGTGTGATACTTTGAAGGAAAGGGCCTCTGGAGGTCTAGCAGTGAGCTGGTCAGTAGATGGATGTGTGAAGAGGAGGACTGGTAAGTAAAGGTGCCTCTTCTGCAAGAAAAAATTCAGATATCATCTGAGGTTCTTTCTCTTCTCCACAGCCACCACCCACACATCCCTGAAACCTGGGGCTTGTGTTACCTGCTTTTTGTTGTACTATAAATGGAAGATCTGACTCAACAGTTCTTTCCACCCTGCTCTTGCCAGGGGTTGGCTGGGGTGGCAGCTACAGTGCAGGGCTCTCTGTTGGGTAACTTCCAAACTGTGAGAGTGGCTCTTGTCTCATGAGCTTCAGCAGAAGGAGATGATTCCCCCCTGCCCCCTTCATCTTCATTTCTGAAAAACAAGTCTGTATCCTGCTCAGACTTTGTCCCTAAGCTATGCCATGCTCAGAGCACAGGGCAGAAGCAGCACGCTGACACTCTGAGTCAAATCAAATGCCCAGCTCAGCCTGGCTGCTGATCTTAGTATGTTATTTTCCACTGCTTTCCTTGGCTTGCTGTTGCAGTCAGAGAAAATATTTCCTTACCTGCTGCTAGGAAAGTAACAGGGTTGCGTGCTCTCACTTGTCCATTGATGGCATTTGATTTATCACTCTGGTAACTGTTGTATTCTTGAAGAAAGAAATTTTTTACAAAGACAAAAGAAGAGCAAGAGGTGTTCTGGTGCCTTGTGGCCGTGGCTGCAGGTGAAACCTAAAACCTTAGGAGGCCAGTGGAGAAAATACAAGATATACCCTGTCTGTGAAAGTGGAGGGAGCATGGGCACCTTGCTTGCTGCCCTCTTACAGCACAGGGAGTGTGAGCTTCTTTATCCACTGCAGTGCTGCAAAAGCCTTGAGCCCTGAACCTGGGTCTCAGAGGCAGAAAGTACTGATGAAGGTTCAGTTAGCCCTCTGATTGCACTAGTGATTAGTTCTGGTGGAAGTGTTTTTTAATTGAGTGTTGATAGCAAAACTGAGGGCAGAAGCAAGCTCTTACCCAGCCAGGGGAGAAACACAGGCACTTGTTGTGGTTCATTTTTAGTTGATGTGTCCAAGCAACGTGGTCCCTCTGGCAGGGTCTCACTGCCTGAGCTCATGATAACAAGAGGAGCTCGAGCACATTCGGATGATCAGGAGCATGGGTTGAACAGGAACACAAAGAAATTACCTTGGTGCATTGCTTAAAGCAGCTGCTAACAAGAAACTGCTTTGTTCTGGATGATGCCTTCTTCACAAAGAGAGAACTCGAGAACACACCCCAACTGCAGGCAGAGGCTGTAGCGAGATAATTGTACTTGAAAATCAGCCCTGAAAAAAAAAAAGGTTTATTGGATTAGCAGAGCAGGGAGTTACTGTCCCTCAGTCTCTCCCTCTCTAATCTGAACTGCATACAGAGTGACCTTATTTAACACATGGCAGCTGGTTATTGATCACATTCAGAGTTGTACTTTGAAAACGAAACCTACAAAGCAAAACGGAAAAAAAAAAAGTAATTTTTCTGATGTTCTTTATTTTTTCTTTCTTTTCTCTTCCCCTCCCCCTCCCCCCTCTTTCGTGTCCGTGTGTGTGTGTGCAGCACTTTTAAGCCTTCTCTGTGCTCAGTGATTTTGTTCTCCTTTCGAAGTGCACCCGCTGAGAGTGTGGAAGCACTTTTGAGAGCCCTGGTGCCCCTTCCCTTTAGTTAGCTGCTTCTGGTCTGGGCTTGGGAACCGTGTTGGAAGGTAGATCTGAAGATAATCAGAATGAGTAATGGCCTTGGAGATGTTTGGATCTGAGGAGATGGTGTAAAGAAACGTCATGTTTCCTTTAGCAGAGGCAAGAAGTATGGTTCAGTGTTGGAAAAAAAAAAAAAAGAATAAAAAAATCCCACAAAAACAAAGGATAAAAATCAAAAAAGAGAAAGAAAAAAAAAGACCTGACAAATACTAAGAGGAGCCCAGCACACATCCTGCAGATCGATTGACACAAATAAATCAGTGCTAGCAGTTCCTGTGCAATAACATCCAAGACACGATAGGTTTTGCCCTGTACTTAGCAGAGGAAATTACCATGATTGCTGTTGTCACATCTGTCAGAAAATGTTGACTCTCTAATGACAATGACTTTATATAGCTCTGTGACAAAGCCAGGCTGTAGAGAGCTGGGTGTGATTACCTGGAGAGCTGGAGAAACACACAGCAGTGCCCCAGCTCTTGGCTGGACATGGAAGAAAACCCTCCAAGTGCCTCCCAGCAGAATGGTCTCCACTGGGGTCAGCTGCACCAACAGCCTCTGAGCTCTGTTGACAGGAGTGTTATTTTAATGACTGCTTTCATGTCAGATGCAGGAGCCTTTAAAATGAATTTTAAATTTATTCAGCCAGCATTTATTCCAGAAGCATTTGTGTGCTCACACAGCAAGGGAAGAAGAATGAGACTATAGGGTATATTCACAAAGGCTAATTTTAGCTTGCTGAGTTTAATCTCCCTACACTTCCTCTAACTGCTGAAGAGAGATGGGAGCCTTGTTTAGTTTTTCCTACTTGCCCCTTAGAGGACCTTTACTTCTTTTATCTCTCCATTGATTATAGAGAGGACTTGAGAAAGTTTTCCCCAGTACCTTCCACAAAATGTTTTCTGTCCTGGTGGGGTGTAACAGAGGTGGATCATCAGTGCATAGGGAGGAAAGTAATTGGGTAGATAACAATTACATTAAAATAGGAACAGATTTGGATTGTCCTTCATCTGGGAATGTTTCATGTCAGACGTTCCTGCTCTTCAGCCCTTTGGTGGTGTAAAGCACTGGTCAATAAAAGGTAGCAAAGTCCAGGCTTCAGTGAACACACCAGATGAGTCCTTGAGCTGTTTGTGGATATTTAGGAAGCAGAAAAAAGCTAAATTAAATGAATGCATTATTCACTGTGATTATTTCATTAGCTACCCTTTCATAAACACAGGCACCAATATAAACCTGCTGTGGAAATTCAATATATTAACAATCTCATGCCCCCAACAAGAACAAATTAGAATATAAACGTATCCACATCTGTGCCTACTGCTTATAACTTTCCACATAAATACACCCAACAGCACTTACAGTTGTGTGTTAGAGTGGTCTTTTGGCCAGTTCTTTGTGATTCAGTGTCATTCATGTTTTTTCTGGTATAGTTTTCCATCAAATTGCTCAAATCAATCTGCTTTCTTTTTGCTGCCTATCTCTGCCTCTTTCTGTCTCTCTGCTTATCTGTTCTTTATAGCTTACAGATCTGGGGATAAGCTGTCTTTTTTTTAAGGGTCATGCACTTAATGCCCCTCAAGACCCACTTTTTTTTTGGTTCAGCCATTTTTCTCACTGGATTTGCACCATCATAGACTCATAGAATCACAGGAAGGTTTGGATTGGAAAGGACCTTAAAGGTCATTTATTCCAACCCCCTTGCCATGGGCAGGGACACCTCCTACTAGACCAGATTGCTCAAAGCCCCATCCAACCTGGCCCTGAAGATCCTTGAAGATCCCATCCTCCCTAGAAGATAAGTATCTACTGACACAGGAGGTAATTTTCTGTGTCTGAGAGCTGAAAGTTTCTGTGGGATTCTTTGGCCATTGTTCTGGAAGGGAATAATGGCTTATGTCACTGTAACTAATTAAAAGACCAATCAATAGCCACTTGAAAGTGGGCCACCAGAACTGCTGATAATGCTGTGTTGGTGTTCATGGGGATGTCCTTTTTGCAATGAGACCAAACACAAAGCTGTAAAAGTTTAGTAATGATCTGTCAAGTTTCCCAATGGCTCTCCCAGGCAGGGGAGGCCTGTAAACCCCCCCACCTTTGGTATCTGCCAACATCACTCCTCACCAGCCACGCTGCCAGCACCTGAGAATGACAGAGCTGCTGTCCCCCCCTGGCAGTGATGGTCACACTGCTCCTCCATCAGGCACTGCAAGTAGGTCTGTAGGATGTTTTGCAGACTCCTGCCTGCTTCCTAAACCAAATATGATGCTGTTTGTCTGTGCAAATCAGGGAGGGCACCCAAACTGGGAAATTCTGGGAAGAAGCAGAGCCAGTGCCAAGCTAATGTGGCCTCTGGGCTCCTGAGTAAAAGCTGGCTTGTCAGCTAGGTGGGTTCACACACATCAGCTTCTAAAAATCATGAGGATATGGCCTTTAGCAGATCCCTATGGCCCCTTAGACCAGCAGCCCACAGTGGCCTGGATCTGTGGTTGTTCCCATCCAGAAAAAGTGGGAACAACTGATGTAAGACTCAAGGTTCATCCCAAAGCCATTTTCAGCTCCAAAACAGTATCTGAGAGAAGAAATGTCTCCGAAGTAGTCAGCCAGTCTGACTCCCTTCAGGGCAGGTTGATGGGTTTACAAAACATCCAAGCTTATGCTCAATTAACTTCCAGGACATAAATGGTCCCATTAGCATGTCCTTCATCATAGATGGAGCAACCAGAGAGTGGCCTGTCTCCTGGCACTGCCAGCTGCCATGGGGGGTATCTCCACCAAGCCGAGGATTAGCACAAGGGCCAGTGGAGAAAAGAAATTACTTACTCCTTGCATTGCTTTAGGAAAGAAGATAAGAGGACACAGTCCCACAGCCCTACTTCTTGCCTTCTACTGCACAACCCTGCCACCTTTTTTGTTTTGGAGCAAAAAGGTCAGGAGGGAAATGAGCAATTTCTCAAAAAAAAACCACCAAGAAACCAAAAGAAGGAGGCAGAGACTGGGAGAGCAGTGCTGGTTTCTCTTCCATGGGTGCCAGAGAGAGACACCCTGAACCTGGCAAAACATTCACCAACACAGTTCCACCCTCTCCAGTGGCACCAACACGTCTCTGAATTGTACATTTTCCCCATTTCCCGCATCTGGAGTGGTACAGATGAGTTTTCTTCCTGCCTGTCTTTCATTTCTCTTTTCAAACTGGGTATGGTTGGTTCGTTCCCTTTCTTCTTTCTTCCTTCCTTCCTTTCGGTCTTTCTTTTGGCTTCTCTTTCCCTTTCCTTTCTACGTTTGTGTTCATAAGCAAAGTGTTTTGTTTTGTTTCAGTCTTTTGGTTTTAATTGCAGTCAGATGGCAGTGCCCCTTTACGGCATGACGCTCAAATGTTCCAAGTGTGGAGTAGTTTCTTCTGCTGAAGTTTCGGCCACAGCCACCAGTAACGCCATGTTAGTTCCTCTAATTTCAACTTCTTTTCTTTCTTTCCACTTTCTTTTTTTTTTGTTCCTTTTTTCTTTTTTTTTTTTTATCTTTTTTTCTTTGTTTATTATAATTTAGTTTATTTTCCTCTCATTTCCCTGCACTCACCAGCCCTTGTTTGTTTTCTTTCCCCATTACCCTGACCACTTCCCCACATCCCCAACTCTCCCTGACCTCATTCTGTGGGCCATGAGTAGTGTAGGGCGCCTATAACATCCCTGGAGAAAAAGCTGATGAGCTGGACCCTAAAAAGCACTTTATAACATGCCCATACCCATAGTTAAGCATGTGAGCAGTCCATTGAAGACAAAGGGACTCTTGTTGGAATCTGGTATATGTTTAATGCCCCTGTTTAATTTAGCCCTTGGAGATACAGACTTAACAGATGTGGTTCCCCTTAATTTCAGTGGTAGACAGGGGCTTCAGACTCCAGCTTTGTCAAACACTTAAACACATGCTTCAGTTTTTCACTCCAGAGGCTGCAAAGCACTGAGTATCATTTCAGTGATTTCATTAATCACTTCTAAGTGTTTGGTTGGGGTTTTCTTTTGCTTCTTATCAAAGGTTAGAGTTCAGTTTGTTAACTCTAAGGCTGCAGTACTGATTTGGTAAGTGTTGACTGCATCCTTCTGGATCCTTAAAAGCACTAGGAATTAGTTTTTTGCAATCTTAAAGTGTTTCATAGCTCTGAGTTAAAAAAGTCAAATACTGTTAAATCTCTTCTTTGATCCTGATGGAGTGAGTATAACTAAAAAATAATGAAAATGCCAGAGCTTTGTTCTGCTGGAGAAATTGTTGCTATTTATATAGTAGGTGTTTTTCCCAAAGGTTGAGGTAGGAGGGAGAGTGAACAGGAAAGGCTTGTTTTCCTTCTTTTTGCTTTTGAAATCTCATTATCTACATCAGTTTCAAATGATGCTATATTTTGGGTTTGATGTCTAAAGTAATATATGTAAAATGTGTGAAAGAAACAGTCTCAGATCTAAGCATTTGCAGTTTGAGAACTCCTACCTTTAATTAACCTAAACAAAAACAGGCAGCTGTGTGCCCAGTCTCAAAAGGTAGAAATAGAAAAGAAAATCAAAACAACATGTTCTTGTTTGGTTTTGGGTTGGGTTTTTTTCTGCAAATGGAGCCATTTATATAAAATCCAAAAGAGTTTAGACAAAAAAAAAAAAAGCACATTTCTGAAAAACAACTGGATCTTCTTAGAAGAAGAGAACATGTAATCACTAGCAAGACATTTCTATCATGCCAAACCTAAATAAAATCTCATTATTTTTTCACTGCTGAAGTAATTTACTTACCTTTTGCAACAGTGCCGAGATGAGATGGTGAGATTGGTCCAGACACGTGTACCAAAGTCTGGAATTAACAGGTCACTGCATTTTGGTTTCCTGGGACTGCAGGGGAACACTAAACCAGCAGGAGCTTTATTATTAATAGATTAGACTTTTAAATAGGAGAGGCTCTCAGTTCACAGCAAATTCATTTCCAGAGTAAAACAATCTCAAATCCTTCTCCTGCATTGTCTGACAGTGGCCTGTTATAAATCACATATTCTGATTCAACTTCAGATCAGAAAAAAAAAAAAGGAATATGAAATACAGATCTCCTACTTATCCTGCTTATCTAATTTAAGGGGTTTGATAGAAATTGGAGGGCTCTTCTAAGTAGATAGGTCTTTTGTTTCCCATCAGCAGAATACCTTAGGTGATAAATTACAGTACTGGTTTTGTTGCTTGTGCTGAAGTGTCCTATGCCCTTGTCCTTGCAAAGGGACCACTGAATTTAGTTCGTTCAGCCTCTTCTACCCTTGTCATCCACTTCATTCCACAGCTGAACTGTTTTCTGCTTTTCTTCCCTCAAACCTATCATAACTGAAGTTGTCAGTAAGGCAAAGCCCTGATTATGCTTCATGCCACTGCCACCATTCTGCTGGCCTTCATCCCAGACCTTGGCTTAGCTTTGCCATTCAGTTCTGTAGTCTTGTGATGTAAATCAGGGGCTGGGAGGATTTCCTGCCTTCTCTCTGACCTGGAATTAGCCATAGCTGTTTGGAAGAGAGCTGATCGAGGATGTTCCTGCCTTGTTCCTGCTGGGATTGCTCATGCCCTCTCCATTTTACCTTCCATGGGTTTCAGAGGCTCATTTCTGGGATAGCATGACATAGGGGAGATCCTCTTGTCCATTTTTCTTGGCTTTCAGAAATCACAGAAGTTTTGAGCAACTCTATATGGGAATATCTGTGTCTAAGAGAGAAGAGGCCAGAGAAAGGGATGTGTAACTTAGGGAAAACCACTGATGGGATAGAAGGTAGCAAGCATGACAGAAGTTAAACTATAGGCAGTGGAAATTGTGCTATTTCTTGACTTGAGAAATGATGAAAAAGGAAAAGCTTTGGATGTCCTGTTAAGGGATCTGTTAGAACCTGTTAAAGGTTAGCTGGACTTGACAGCTGTGGATTTAAAAAGTCCCTTCTCTTTAGGTTGTTCTGGAGAAGATGCTGAGCATATCTCACCATTATAACACCTCAATTCCCACATTTCCTTCCTTCTATTGCTGCCTGTAGGGTAGCCTCAGTCTGTGAAATACTGCCTTATAATTGATTTATCTTTGCTACCTCTGAAAAAGTTTTATCTGAGACAAGGAAAAAATATCTCTGAGTCATGCCATTTCTTATTGCTTGCTGTGAACAAGAACATCCACTGCAGAGACTGCTATTGGCTGGCTGGCTGGAATTCCTGCTAGACAGTGCATTGCAAATATGGACTCTCCAGTTCTGACCACAGAGAAGAGATTGTCCCAAGGCTAAGGCTCCAGCAGAGTGTATTCTTCTTGCAGGCAACCCACCCAAGAGTCAATATCAGGGAGTCCACGTGTCCCTTCTGTCATCCCACTTAGGTCATCAGAAGCTCATGTGTCAAATCTCCCACCTATGGGATTTGCTCTTTTTCTTGGCTCAGTTTCAAGTAGCCTTAGATGCCACGTTTTCTGCATGTATTGTAGTTCCAGGACTAATGTGAACTAACATTTCCACACATGGCTGGTTTGATGAAGGAGGCTGTTCCTCAGGAGAATGTTGTTGTCACAGTTTAAGGAATTTTAAATTGCATCCTTACCTGGGGGTAATACTTGGGCCCCGAAGGTCCTTGCTTGAACTGTCAACAGCTTCCCTTATTAGAGGTGAATAATCAAGCAGCCTGTTCAGACTTCATTACCTGCCTGTGTCATTTAGAGGCATCTGATTTCCTGTTCCCTAAGTTGTATGGTTCACATTACAGCAACTGAAAGAAAAATAATCCTTTGGTGAAATTAGAAACAATATCTTGTGTTTCTGTGTTGCCTGTGCATGTGAAGAGCATCCCCAGTGCCCTCTCTTTTCTAATTACAGGTTCCTCTCTTGGTTATATTGGCACTGAGTTAAAGGAAATGAAACTCTCCCTAAAATTGGAACAACACTCAGGTTGGAGGAGGGATAAAGCACTGGAGAATTAGTAAACTAAATCCTTGTACTGTGCTTTCCCTGTAGCTGTGATGCAGGAGTAGCACTCTCATCAGAACAGTGGAGCAGCTCAGAATCATAGGATGGGTTGGACTTTTCAAGGTCTTCTAGTCTTAACTCCCTTGTAATGTGAAGAGGCATCTTGAACTAGATGAGGTCTCTCTCTGTGCAGCATGTAAGGAACCATCCATTGTCTTGTGTGGTGAGTCCACCTACCATCTCCCTTTTAAGAGCTCCTCTTCAGGAGCTGCTTTCTGAATTATAAAGGTTTTTTTCCTTTGGCTTCTTCAGCTTATGGTACTGGCTGCCCTGTCAGCACTGACTAATGAGAAGAATTGATCACTTACCTCTTTATAATGGCTCTTTACTTCTTTGCTGGCATGCACTGTGTCCCCCCCTGTACTTGCCTTATGTCAGGGTGCAGGCCTCTTCATCTTTCTTCATGTAGATCTGTTTCCAAGGACATTTTTTTTTCTCTTTCCATTTAAGTGCCATCAGTTTATCCTGCTTCTTTTACAAAGGGGAAGGCTCTCAAGGCTGCCAGCTAACTAAAGAACAAAACCACAGCTAGTTTTTGACATTTTGACCAAAGGCCATCATCTGCTTCTTGCCAGAGCTGGGTTTGCTATGTGCTTTCAGTAGGCTCAGCCTTTGCCATGTTAGTAAAGCTGTGTGACAGTGTTTCAGTGTGGTGCTGTGGGGAGGAACAAGGTGACAGCACAACTGCACCACTGAATGACATCATGTCATGATCATCACACAATGAACCAGCTTCATGCTTCACAGTGCAGCCTTCCCTTGATGCTGCTGTCACTCATTGTGAGCTAATTCTCAAGGAATAAAAATCCTGGATTCATTGATCATAGATAATCTCTAATGAAGAGTCACTAGGCAATCACAGTGTCATTATTGGACAAATCATTTCATATCATGTGGAACCCTAACGTGAAGTTTCTTAAATCTTATAAGCTATTCTGCAACCTTTTAAGGATGCAGTGTGCCTCCTAAAAAAAGGACAGATGGAAAAGTGGCAGAAGTACGAGTTCTGCTATGAATTCACCTCACAGCAAGTAAAATTAAGGGCAATGTCATGGGAAACCCACTTATCTTCCCCTGAGCATTCTTCTGAAATTTCAGTCTTGGTATGATTTCTTTTTTAAATGGAACTTCTGAAAAATTTAATATTTCCAAAGCTAAGCAGAGCTCTAAATGAGAGTAAGTCACATTCCTGTGACCTGTTGCCATCTGCCTCCTGAGCACGAGGATGATGCATTAAGTGTCAGGCAACATTTCCATAACATTTGTAAGGGATGGATATTGTTGAGAAGACACCTGTGAGGTGAATCACAAAGTGAGAGCAGAAAGGCCATACTTTCAGCTGGTGTAAGTCAGCACAGCTCAGCTGGGAAAATCCTGATTGACTCCAGCTGAATATGTGACCTGATACTGTTGCCATCATCTGCTGGAAAGGCAGGTGGTGTTTTCATTGTCTGGTTGGAAGGGCAGAGATCTAAGTGGTGATTTAAAGTTGCTTATGTTGGAAGCAGTAGTGAAGTCCATTTGGAATGTCTTGATTTAAAAGAAAGTTGCCCATATTGAGACACATAGAGCAGGGGACTGGGAAGGACTCAGTGGGTCCAGAGTGAAGACACCAGCTTCAGCAGCTCTGAAGGGAGCCTGCTGTAGTTATGGATCATGGCATCTGTGCTCTGGATAGCAAATAGACTCAACGGTGCCTTGTTAAAGGAGAATACCTGCATTATTACTATTTTTTGTAAGCAGGTTTTGAAGGCAGTGCATTGAAATCTAACCTTTTGCTAAAGAGTAGCATGATTTACCTCCTCAGCAGCATCCCTCACGACCCTGAATCCACATCTAAGTCTTGGATCCAGATCCAAATCAATCTGATGTTGCAGTTCTTTTCAATAATGGAAAGCCCATCCATAATTTAGATGGGTGGTTCAGATCTGTACTTACATGTCAGATCCATTCCCAGATGTGGGTGCCAGGTTTCTTGCTTGCACATTGGTGGAAGTAACATACACGTGTGTGTAGCAAGAGTATGCTGACAGAGTAGGTAAATCAAGGAAGCAGAGTTGTCTGGTACAGACCCTTTGTAGCAGGCTCTGTTGACTTTTCTGGTTTCCAGCAATCACAGTTACCTTCATAACACTTGTTTTAATTGGGGGGGTGGGGGAAGTATATCCTATTTACATGCTCCCTCAGGTAAATTACATTGCTTAATAACACCTCTAAAGAACACATCTGAGTCAGGACAGGTTGGAGAACTATTTGCAATCAGGGTATCATTATGGCTATAAAAATAACCTGTGAGTTCAGTATGTGGTCATTACAGCAGAACTGAGGTAACAATCCTTGAAAAGCTCTTAACTGAAGCCAGGGCTTCCTGATGTCCAAACCTGTGTCCAAGCTCCAGCTTTGCTCAGGTAAAACTCTCACTGAGGTCTGTGAGAGCAGTACCTGGATAACCAAGAAATTAAAATCTTGATCATAGATCAGAAAATGGTCAGCAAGTCCCATGTAAGTACTGTAAAAGTGTGTCATGAGATCTGTCCTGTAATTTATTGTGTTGCCTGTATTTGTTTGTTAGTATTTAGTTTGAGGTTGTTTACACAGAAAAATCTCCAAGCTGGACTTGTTCAGGCTATGCTTAGGTCTACTCTGACTTGTTAGATAAAAACCCACAGATAAATTCTCCTGGTACTCTTGGGTGTACCAGTACTGTCAAATATATAGAATGACTGACAGCCTAAAATCTCCCTCTTAAGCTGTTAAAATTGCTTGGGACCCTTTTTATTCGTATTGCTGAATGACTAAACAGTCCTTGGGAACAGAGCTGCTTTGCTGTTTCTAGAGCCATCATTCACAGATAAAGTGGAGGTTCATGGGGCAGTACTTGCATTACAGAAAACTTTTGTCTGGTTTTCTGTCTTGTGAACTAATAAGCATCATGAATCTTCAGTCATCTTAACCCAGAATGGCTACCCAAGAATAAATGTTTTTACAATAAGTGCTACATACAGAAACACTAGTATTTTTTTTTTTCCCAAAGCATTCAACTGGGGAGATCACATAAGAAAGCAGAAAACTTTACGTTCAAAGAAAAATTGGGTGAGGTTTCAATTCTGATGTAGAGTTGTAAGGACCATCAGCTGTAGAGTAAGGGCAAAATACCAATCTCCACATCAGCTTGTCTGTTTCAGTCACTTGAAACTGTGACACACGTCCCCAATGTTGGTGTCTTCCATGTGCTGTGGAAGTCCAAGTGTCTGTTACCCAAGTACTGACAGCTGTGTGACAAACCAGTCGCTGCTGCAACTGTCCCCCTTCCCTTTGGCAACCTCCAGTGACTGTACTTTTTTCTCCCCTCCTTGGGAAGTGCCATCGTTGCGGACTAGTGACATAGAGTGGGAAGGGTGTGAAAGGGGGAGTGAGGTATCTGCATCCTTCCTCCCCACCTCAAGTTTTATGCATGACTGCACCACTGCAAAGTAGTTCCTCCTGTAGAAACTTGTGTCACCTGTTTTTGATAGCGTGAGTGTGCAAAGCATCTTCCTGCTTCCCTCTGAGGGGGCTCAGAAGACAGCTAGCACAAGTATGCTGAAAAAGTCTTCTGAAGCCCCCACGGTATCAGGAGGCTGAATTCGCTTCCCACGTGGAAGTGGGTCGAGCTGAAACGGAGCTGAAGTCGCTTTCCCTCTCCCTTGACAGGGCATCCCTGTGGAGCTCCTGCGTGGTCCTTCCCCTGCTGGCTCTCACCTGGATGTCTGCGGTTCTGGCCATCACGGATCGGCGGTCGGCGCTCTTCCAGATCCTTTTTGCTGTCTTTGACTCCCTGGAGGGCTTCGTCATCGTCATGGTTCACTGCATCCTAAGGAGGGAGGTGAGACCTCTCCTCTTCTCCTCTTTTCTCTGTAACCATCATGCTGCTCATTGAAAGCACCTGGAAAATCTCCAGTCAGCCTGGCAGCTCCTCTAATCCCATGGACTTCTGCCTTTCTATAGACAATGGGCACAAAAACGAGCATGAGAGTGTTGGTCAGAGGGAAGGAAGGATGAATCAATGGTTGTCATGCTGAGTGTCCTGCTGCATGGAGGTTGGGGGGCTTAGATTCACTCACGTGTCAGGTTTTGCTTGCTTAGCACCAAAATTATTACTATTTCCAGAATGTTTATACCCTACCTCCAGAATAT